>JAYMTN010000512.1:0-16251 GCA_036897425.1 Erodium trifolium | reverse complement strand
CCGCAAGGCCCGTAACAAAGACGTATAGTTCGGGATAGCTATTTGCAATAATCCCATATATTAATGAATCACTTCCCCTCACATTCATGTGCTATTGACTGTATTTATCCCTGACTGTTGTTTCAATTTGTGTAGATGACATACCCGCTAGATGTCTTGAGGCTGCGTTTAGCAGTTGAACCGGGGAAACACACAATGTCTCAGGTAAAACTTACCCGCCCTCTTATTGTATTTGTTACTAGTTATGATGAGGGTAAATATTAATGTGCTATTTCTAGGTTGCCTTAAACATGCTAAGGGAGGAAGGATTTGCTTCATTTTATAAAGGTCTTGGACCCTCTCTTATTGGAATAGCTCCTTACATAGCTGTAAACTTTTGCGCTTTTGACTTGTGAGTTCACTGACATTCATTTAATGGTATTATAAATTCCAAAAGACTATTTACATTATGAAAACTGATATTTTTTCGAATAACAGGATAAAGAAGTCCTTGCCGGAGAAATATCAAAAGAGGACTGAAGCATCTTTATTAACTGCCCTGCTCTCAGCTTCCCTTGCCACAATCACATGCTACCCTCTTGACACGGTGAGAAGGCAAATGCAAATGAGGGGTACACCGTACAAGACAGTCTTGGATGCAATTCCAGGTAAGTTGATGCCAGTGCTAGGTATCATCTACCTGCACTAGGAATATACTAGGACAAAAGTTATATCAGTGTTAGCGACTGGTAGGCATAAGTTGGATACAGTGTTCTAAAACTTAGTGGAACTTAACCACCAAGTTCGATAAGTGGAAGTCGGTCCAAAACTCAGTTGAACTAAAAAGTAAGTCAACTCGGCCAAAAAATCAGTCAACTATGTTTTTTTGAACTTGTATTTATCTGATTGTTCTTTGAACTTGTTGCTTATGTTATTTTTATTTGAATTATGGTTTGTGCTTTTGTTTTAACTCATTAAGTTGTTAAGAAACTATCTTATTTTACTAAGCTATTGTTGTTTTTAATATATGTATTATATATAAATATAAATCAGTAATATAAAACGGGTTTTGCTGATATCTCCCCCATTAATCAAAAACTCATTTGTCGCCTCGCCGAGTTTTGGAACCTTGATTGTAGTGTATATTACAAAATGCATAGTCTGATCACAGTTAATGGAGTAGTAGTGACTGAAAATCAACCTTTCCTCTTGGACCATGCCATTAGTCAGAAACTAACATAGTCGCTGATATGTACATAGTTTGTGTTTCCTTAATTAACAGGTTTTCCCTAGGTTCAGTTAATTCTTTACAATTTAACAGTCTCTCCAATGTCGTTGAGAACAAAATTGTCTGTTCCATCTTTGTTGAATATGACATGTATGCCATATGCTTCGTCAAGTGTCTGAAAATTCTAGTAGGATGAAATCTTTCCTCCTCTTCCTGATCTGTTGATATATTTGATCTCATATAATTGATTCAGCTATTGTGGAGCGCGATGGACTTGTTGGGTTGTATCGTGGTTTTCTGCCCAATGCACTGAAAACATTACCAAACAGCAGGTAATTTTTTTTTTTTGTTTCAAACGTTTATTCGTTTGTTGTAGTTACTGGCTCATGTCTATGATGTCTTAGCTGAGATCTTCAAAGAACTTACATGATGACTTCTACATCAAGAAACATAACATTGAACCTAAAATGCTCGTAGCCTACTGTCAATCTAGTGTTGAAAAGGCAACATAATTGATTAGGGTGATTACAGGTCACTACCATATCCTTTAAATCATATCCATTCACTATGAGTTATGTCTTGTTTTAGTTTACCATAATTTGAGGTTGAATAAAGAAAATGCCCTTTATTTATACAAAAAACTGAAAAGCATATAAAAATACAAAATTTAGATCAAGAAGACTACGATGTTTGGCTTTTATAAATTTTATAATTTATTTTATAAGGGGAATTTTGGTCGTTAAACTTGGGTAAACTGAAACAAAAACAAATTTAATCGGGATGAATTGATACGATTTAAAATAGGGATACTTGCAAAAAAAGTACTCTGAGGTATTCACTTTTTGCAATTCTTTAGCCCTCTTCTTTGATAATTGCAAAAAAAGTGCCATGAACTTATCTTTTTATTACACTTTGTATGCATTTGTTTCAAAGGGGTGATTCTACCCTTAGAAATTTAAATTTAAAGAATAAAAATTCAAAATTTTCACATCCTTTCAATATCTTACTCTTTATACGATACAAAGAGGAAGATAATTAAGGGATATGAAAATTTGGATATTTTGTTTTCTACTTATTATTTTTAAATATAAATTGGAAAGATAAAATTGTCATTTCTATACAAATTGCAACAAAAAGAGAAATGCAAGTTACTTTTTTGCAATCATCAAAGAACATGGCTACCGGTTGCAAAAAATGAATATCTCAGGGTATTTTTTTTGCAATTATCTCGTTAAAATACTTGATAGTGAATTGGAAACTACTCAAAGTATAGGGTAGTGAAGTTTAATGACAGCTTCATTGTATGGAGAGGAGCTTGTACTTTGGATGCACTATTTTTTTTTTTCGTTCTCTGATGTTCGTGCATGCTCTTATCCTCCAGTATCAGGCTCACGACCTTTGATTCTGTTAAACGCCTAATCACGGCAAGTGAGAAAGAGTTCAATAGAATCATGGAGGAGAATCGCAAGATGCAGGAGAAAACACCACCAGCATTTGATTAACACTGATCGGACAAGTCATATTATTGTTTCTTACCATTTTTGTTTTACAATTTCATCCATGGCTTTTCCGCGTTCTTCTATAAGTCATCTGTTCCTCGGGTAAATTTATTCACAGCAAGAAATGTATCAGTAGTGTAGGTGAATGGTTGCACGAGATCCAATTTGTTTTGTAACACTGATTTTGCCTAAACTTCGTGTCGTGTAAGGGACTTGTTGATGTACTAACTGTTTGATTAAGGAATTGATTCAACTAATTATTGTTTCTTTCAATTTTTTTTTTATTGTTGTGACACGATCGGCAAACTTACAATTCAGATGATTGGCTGGTCAGTTCATTTTGGTTGCTCTGGGAGTCGGAGTGTTTTCTTACATTTTTGAGGTAAAAAAAGTGGAGGCTAGTTGCAGACGTATGTATAAGCTTCCGATCTCAAAGGCTAGCTTCGTTGAGTCGAGTTGTCCATATTTAAGACTGATTGTTAGTGGTAGGTAAAAACCGAGATTGTAAATGACAGGTAGAGGTTGAGATCAAAGTAGAGGCTGGTTTCCAATAGTGGAAGCTCTACCATACGTATTTAAATTACTCGTGATTTGTAGTGCTAAACATGAAATCCTTAATAGGAATGGCAAAAAGGGAGTGGGTAAAAATAGGTAAAAAACGGGTATGGAGCGGGTACGGGAGTTTAGAATGACAAATGGGTGGAAACAAGGATCATGATCCCCGCCCATTTGTCATCCATATTCCTTATTGTAATTCATGGCATGAGTAATAATGTAATATATACAAATTGGTAATTGGTAATTGTATAAAAACCATGTATTTTGAAATGACATTTTTTTTTATGAGATTGAAAGGACATTCTTAATCTAATACTACTGTATACAAAAAGGGTAAACTGTCTATCATTTAATGTATTAAAATAATAAATACACCAAAATAGAGGTTTGATTAAATAAAACCCAGAAAATAAAGATTTGAATGACGCAATATTAATATTAATTTTTTTGTAGAAATTTGAAAATAGAATTTGGAAGGAAAAAGAACCCGCGGGAAAGATTTAGCCCCAAAAGTTTAGACCGACATTTCAAAATCATTTTCGGAAAGTCCCTCTCTAAGATATAGCTCAGACTCAGCCTCGGAGCGCTCCTTCTTCCAGTTTCGATTCCTAAAACCCTAATCTCTGCTCGAGCCGTCTCTGCAAATGCTTCTCTCTCCGCCGTTCTCGCTCTGCTCCGTCGTCAACTCTCCCTCTCCTCCGCCGAATCCGCGGTCAATGCATCGCGGCCTCAAGCTCGTCTCCCCCACCGTGCACTTCCCAAAACATCTTCTTCGCGCCACCGCGCGGCATCCAATTTCCGAGCCAGTCGACGCCGCTGGAGAACTTTCCGGTGACTTAGCTTCGGCGGATGATGGCGATGTCCGGCACTTGCCTGCCGGCCTCCGGAAAGAGTTGCTGCCGAGGCACGTCGCGGTGATCATGGACGGGAACAGGAGGTGGGCCCGCCTCCGGGATCTGCCGGTGGAGTCGGGTTACGAGGCGGGGCTGAGGTCGCTGAGAGAGATGGTGGAGCTTTGTTGTAGATGGGGGATTGGAGTTCTCACCGTCTATGCATTCTCTGTTGATAATTGGTTTAGACCTAGAGTCAGTCTCTTGCTCCTGAAAGTTTTCAGTTGAAGTAAGAATGTTGATTTTGACGAATAAAAGTGACTGATGCTTATGTTTTTTGCAGGTGGAAGTTGAGACTGTGATGAATTTGTTTGAACGAGGCTTGAAGGAATTGGTGACCTCTACTAGGTAACTGATTTGAATGGCTAGTTATGTTAGAAATTTGTTTGCTGTTGACTTTATAGTGTCAAGCATGTTGTGATTTTGGCTTTTTCTTGACAAATTGATTGTATCGATAGCAGTAGGTTATGCGTTTTTTTCCTCGCACAATGGTTCTTCAGTTGAGATTCACAAAATGTCACCATAGTTTTGGTAGAAGCTTTACAATATCAAGTTATTTTCATCCATACACATTCTATATGTTAGTGGACAGGTCACATTGCTTTGTGAAGTGAGTATTCGGTGGCCAAATTGAATTTGATTTTATGCACAGTATCACCATCACTTGTTATGGTCTTGTATTTTATCGATTATTTGTTTTGTGTTTCCCGCTGCGAGTGATTTTTTTGATGGCTACCTTACTGCTTTTAGCTGTGTGGACAATAGGAAGTGCATGAACTGAGTTGGGTAATTGTCATTGTAACAGGGAAAATATTCGGATTTCTGTGATTGGGGATACTTCTAGGCTCCCAAAGTCCCTCCAGGAACAGATGATCAATGTGGAGGAGGCCACAAAGAGCAACTCACGACTCCACTTGATTGTAGCAGTTAGCTACAGTGGTCAGTCTGAAATAGTTCAGGCCTGCCAAAGGATTGCTCTGAAAGTGAAAGATGGGGTTATTGAACCCAAAGATATCAATGAATCCCTGTTTGAGCAAGAACTAGGAACAGGCCTTGCTGAGCCCCCTTGCCCCGACTTACTTATACGGACCAGTGGTGAGCTGCGGGTTAGCAATTTCTTGCTGTGGCAATTAGCCTACACAGAATTATTCTTTGCACAATCACTCTGGCCTGATTTTGGAGAAGTTGAGTTTATAAAAGCTTTGCTTTCCTTCCAGCAGAGGCAAAGACGCTATGGTAAAGGACCCTTTTAGGTAATTAAATAAGCTTTTTAGGATTCTTCATTTCTGTGAATGATAATGCTATACAGTGGAAGATTGGTAAATTCCAACTGAGAGCAAATTCATAGTTAATAGTTTGAGTTAGATGTTCATTCCTAATTCAATCTTTTCTGCTTGTTGCCTTTCCTCTCCTCATTTTGGTCAAATACTAACACTGTTAATCTCTTGTTGCAGATGCAGGCCCAGCATGCAAGTCTCATTTCTTGTCCCTTATAATGGAAGGCCTAGCTTTCTCCTCCAGTACAGAAGACTTAATTTAACAATCTATCTGGGCACCTATGTCAGTAAGCACTCTTACTAGCTGAATGTTTGGTTATGCTGCTTTTAGTTTTCAATAAAAATCATTTGCCATATTAGAGTCTGACCTGCAAGCAATCATTTGCTTGTTTCTCATGCATCTTTAGTTGTTTACTTTTAGTTTTTGCCATCCTATATTAGAGGTTAGCATGTCATTATCGTAGTAACCTATCTAAAAAGGGAATTGTCAGTATCATACAAAGCTAATAGTTTAAATTTCATAACTATGCATAAAACTTCATTTTGAAACAGCATCTTGTTCTCTTGACTTCCAGCCCAAGAATCTTTTAAGAGTGACATAGCAGTCATCATCATCATCTTGCTCTCTTGCCTTCCATCCCAAGAATCTTTTAAGAGTGATATAGCAGTCATCATCGATTATCAGTTAACTTTGTATTGTATCAAGTACTGTGTTCAAGTGAAACTCAATCCCATAGGCCGGAAAGTGGCAATTGGGGGGCAGATCAAATGAAAACTCGGTAGGCTTGAAGGGTTTGGATTGTGGGTGACTGCAGATTTGAGATAGGTTTAACTTTTAAGGTTCATTTAATTTGATATTTTCTGTTCAGAGTAATTAATTTTGAAAAGAAGTTGGACTCCATAGCCTAATTGAGTTCACTTGTATAAACAATTTGTTTTTATACTATAGAGTATTAACAAGTTGAGTTTATTATTATTAATGTAGAGATAAGAACTTCAGAAAAGTCATCAAAGTGTAAACTTCAAGGTTGCTTATACAAAACTCAATAAATATAAAGAGTTCCAATTCTTTGGGCAACCCAGCTAAACCTAGTAGATATTTATATAAATCTTAAGAACCTTAAATGTCAAGTTTGTGGATATAAACAGTATTGGTTGGGTGGGGAAGTACCAAATGTTGAGTGTTGTATTATGTTATTGCATTCTATTGGCTCTACAAATGCATCCTATCATTTTATGGCTATTTGTTGCTTTGCTTGTCGCAGTTGAATCCGTTTGTGTGCTTGGTCCAACCAACACTACTCAGCTGGACAATTTGGAGCCGCAATTATAGTAAGCATTGTTGTAACTATCATACATTTCCACCAAATTCATACATTTAGTTCTAATTCCTTTTCAACTGTGCAATTCCATTCTTCAAAACTGTCCTTGATTGGGTTAAAAATCACCATATAAAAACATAATAATACTCAGTGACCTGATTTTCTTCTGTTTCTAATTTCAACAAACATATAGATCAAATGACAAGATACTCCCTTCAGTATAAGTGAAATTTTCAGTTTAAATTCGAAACTTAATACATATAATATTACATGATTATATTAAATATTGGATTAGGTAATAGGTATCATGTATAAAAACATAACAATTAAGCATTTTGCCATTTTCATAGCTTAATGCTATACCTATTTTGTATTATGCTGTAGCTCTCAAAACTTTTGTAATTAACTACTAAAAGATTAAAAAAATTAGTTTGCTGGACCAACTATAATCTAATACGTAACCTGTTGGAATATGTACATATATCTTTCCTTAAATCAAGGTCATAAATGAACTTGTATCAACATGATTATGGATACTAAATTTTTTTTGTTCATGGCTGTTATAATATTGTTATTCTTTTGTAGTTTTCAACAGTCATGTTTGAAAATTAATTCTTTTAGTATGAATACTTTTTTCTTTCTGGATGAGCTCAGTGCAACCTTTTCAGATTAGCCTTAATTGTTTTCATTTGGTGTACGCATAAAAATATATTATTGTGATATATAAGAAGTGCTTAGGTCCACTTCTCATAATGACAACACGTATTACTAGAAGGTTCATGTACAAGTATATGTATAGCTACCAAACGTGGGCCCAGCTTTGCATGCGGACCACGTGTCAGCAAGTAGTGCATCCAGCACCTCAACCACAGCTTGCTGGGCCAGTCTGGTTCATGTCGACCAATCCAACTGGGGGAATGCAATTTTCATACACCCATATATCCATAGGACTCTTGGCAGCTAGCGTTGACACATCCGTTACTGTGACCTAGGAAATTTGACCTGCAGGTGATGATTGTGAAGAGACGTCTGTCTATGGTGGTTGTTCTTTAGTATGGGTAGTTTGGTAATTGAAAATTGAAGCTTTGTTCAATGCTTCGTGGTTTATTTATGGGTTTTTTATAATTAAAAATGACGGAGAGAGATAAAGAGAGGGAGAGTAGCCTGTGACGTGTACTGTAAGTGAAAGACCAAACGCTCCCCAGAGAGAACTGGAACAGTGACGGAGCTCAAAGAAGACCAGGTTCATATCTGGCTTGCTCTTGAATTTTTAGTTTCTGAAGAGCTTTCTGTTTGGGGAGTGAGAAAATGGAAGGTGGAGTCTGTTATTATCTGGTTTGATTTTTCTTGATGGGAGTTGGTGTGGGAGAAAATAAGGGAAAATGCGCAAGTCTTTTAAGGATTCACTTAAGGCTCTTGAAGCTGATATCCAGTTTGCCAACACCCTGTAATTTCCATTCCTTTTTTGTTGGATTCTTTTATACCCATTTTTCTCCATCAAATTTCTAGTTTGTATGTGTCTTCTTATTAGTGTTATTCATACCTGGAAATGGTTTTATTTAATTTGAAGGAAGATGATTTTGCCTCTTCTCATCTATAGCCAAAGAATCCCACTAATTTCTCTTTTTTGTCTTGCTGAATTCTTTTATCTAATTTGTCTTTGTTGTTTTGAACTTTGGCATATTAAACATAAAGACTATCTCATGCTATAGTATTTGCCTTTTGTTTTATTATGACCTATGGGATTTGCTGTCTTTATGCTACATGGATATTTATTGGGTTTGATATCATCATACCTTACAATCGATTTCCATCATCAGCAATTACTTGTGATTATAAAGCTAAATCTACTGAGTTTGAAATGTTGTTTCTTAGAAATTTTGTCATAGTTAAGCAGGATAATATTGTCATTTGCTTTGTAGGATCATACTGTCCTTATTTGTACATTTCTTTATTTGTATGCTTATTTGCATACTTAGCCACCATTTCATTTGATTTTGATGCATGCTTTTGTTTCTCAACAAAAAAAAAATCCTCTTTTTTCATCAACTATTAAATTACATTGATGCCTTTGAAGATATATATACATACATATATAGCATTGCTTGCGGATTTCCGTATTGTAAATGCTTCTAACTTCTTGCTAATGATTCAGGGCCTCTGGTTACCCAACTGAATATGATGGTGGCTGCCTTCAAATGAGATTATCTTACAGTCCAGCTGCTCAATTTTTTCTCTTTCTTGTTCAGTGGACCGATTGTCACCTTGCTGGCTCCTTAGGATTGCTTAGAATCCTAATCTATAAGGTATATAGCATTCAATTCTAGAATAGATCATAGGGATAATTGCAAAAAAAAAAAGTACACTGAGATTTTCACTTTTTTGTAAGATGTAGCATAATTTGCCTTTTTATTGCACTTTGTTTAAATTTGTTTCACATAGTGATTTTACCCTTGGAATTTTTTAATTTTAGAATTTGTTTCACAAGTAGAAAAGGCATAAAATTAGAACTTTCTCCTCTATTAATTTTATTCTTTTCGGATGTACAAAGAAAAGGAAAATTAATAGATGCTTGATTTTCTTTTTACTTTTTTTTAAAGGGTAAAATTGTTTTTTTTTTAAACAAATTTACTTAAGGTGCAATAAAAGACAAGTGCAGGGCACTTTTTGCAATTATCAAAGGATAGGTTCATAACTTGCAAAAAGTCCTTAGAGTA
The DNA here is from genome assembly GCA_036897425.1 of Erodium trifolium. NCBI lineage: Eukaryota > Viridiplantae > Streptophyta > Magnoliopsida > Geraniales > Geraniaceae > Erodium > Erodium trifolium. The sequence continues at coordinate 6,781 of JAYMTN010000512.1, read as the reverse complement.
CTTTGCAATTATCCTGAGACCCTACATCATATTTGTGATTGCAATATCCCCCTTTATAGCAAACTTCTAAGAATCACAAAAGCACCAATTTCTTCTGATCAACATCACGACATTCTGATCATTGTTATAGGCATATGTTGATGGAAAGACCACCATGTCTGTTCAAGAGAGGAAAGCTACTGTAAAAGAGTTCTATGGTACAAAATAGCTCTCATAGAAACTTGTCATTTTCAATCTGGTTCTTGGAAGGACTTGCTTATCTATATCACTTATTGTTCATTCATCCATTCAGGTGTGATATTTCCATCCTTATTCCTCCTCGAAAGAGGAATTACCGAGGTGGATGATAGAAAGCAGAAACAAATTTGTGCCAAGTATAAAAGGAGAGACGAGGCACACAAGGGCAAGCTTTCGGAAATTGATATGGAGAAAGAAGAAGAATGTGGTATCTGTATGGAGGTTAACACAATGGTTGTTTTGCCCAAATGTATCCACACCTTATGCATGAAATGCTACCGAAATTGGTAAGTTCACTGATCTGTTGTTTCAGATTGACATTTCTTGCATCCTTCTCTCTACAGCGTTTTTGTTAGGAGAGCTTTTAAGTATTGATTGACACATTTTAATACAAGAAAAAAGGCATACTCCAAAAATAATGTAGTACTTCAGGTCTTTAGATTGATGGCCCTGCCAAGATGGAAGTTGCATGTCCTAGATCTGTCAAAGTTAGTCATAAGAACTCGAGTAGCAAGGATATGGCGTTACAGTTAGATAGATAACTTGAGTAAAATCTTCAAATAGATAACTTGAGTAAATATTAATAATTGAATCATCAAATAATGTAATTGTCATGGAGCATTTGCTTATTTGGATCTACTATAAGCTTTCCATTAGACATCGGGTGAAAAGGGCTGGTTTGGCTGAAATTGTCGGGGCAAAAAGGTGATGAATGGGGCTTGTAACCTGGGCAAAAACCCAACCACACTACTTTCGCTTAGTGAATCTTGTTGTGCCAGTGTCCTCTTTTCTAAAATTTTAATTTATTATGATTTTATATAATATCATGTTTGTATTTTGGAATCGTTTAATTTATGTAATTTCATTTAAAAAATTTGCTATTCACCTAGTTTATTAGTCCATTCACAGCTATTCCCGTTTTTAGTCCTGTGAAATATTAGTTATAATCCCTTATTATAACCTTATGTTTGAATAAGTGAATTGTTATGTGGTTTTGCTACAGGCGAGCAAGGTCTCAATCGTGCCCATTCTGTCGGGACAGTCTCAAAAGAGTTGACTCAGGCGACCTTTGGATCTACACCAACAGCAACGATGTCGTTGACCTGTCATCGATAGCTCGGGAGAGCTTGAAGAGACTTCTCATTTACATCAACAAGTTGCCTCTCATAGTTCCAGACACAGCCGTGGACCCTTTTGACGTTCGCTCTCAGTAGAAGCCTGTGTGCACTACAGCTATTCATTTGTACATAGAAACTGGTTTGTTGTACATAATCTCGTTTCTTCATTCTTCATAACTGTATGTGGTTCACTAAAGGATAGTGAAAAAACTGTACATGATTGTTTAGTATTCATCGCTGAAAAGGTAGTGCATTTTATTTTTGTGGTTGCATCGCGATATTGCTAGCAAATAGCAGGAAAATAGAGGACAAGGCTGAAGTAGGTGGGGAGCCTTTTCGGATGTGGCCAATCCAACATCGGGCCTAGTGGTACATTTTGGGCTTCAGCCCATCTAAGGTTAGACCCACTGGAGAATTTTGGGCTTCAGTCCAATTGGAATCTTGTGGGCTTTAGACCATATAGAATTGGGTCAAGTGGAATACTTTGGGCTTTTATTTTTGGGCTTTAGATCATAAGGGCCCATAGGGATTGGACTGAATCATATTGGGCTTCGATTATGTGGCCTAAGGATCACTATGGCCCATTTATAATTGAGCCAAGTGGGACGTTTTGGGCTTCAGCAATGTGGGCTTTAGCTCATAAGGGCCCATACAATATTGGGCCAAACGATGCACATTGGGCTTCGATTTTTGGGCTTTGGATCACAAGTGCCCATATAAGATTACTGAATTAGACAGTGGTTCAGTTTGGGATTCTATTATGCGGCCTTCCGATCACCAGGGCCCATTCAGAATTAGGCCGAGTTAATCATTTTGGGCTTCGATTATGTGGGTTTTGGATTACAGTGACCCATATATAAATGGGCCTTATTAGCTGGTTTATGTTCGGTTGGGTTACGTGGCTTGACTGAGACTAAGTCCTGCAATAAATTAAAATGCGCCCTCTGTAGACTTGGGCTGTAGAAGGCCATTTGGACTTGAGACCTAAAGAATTCAGCTACCTTTCTAGCTTTTCACAAGCAATCAAGTATAGAAAGACTGAATGCAAAATCCATCTCAAAACAATTACAAGTTAACTTTCTGTAGCCCAACAAAATAGCTAGCATGTTTGTAGTTACAAAACACTATACGCATACAGCACTAAGACTTACACTAGCAACTATAACTACTTCAGCAGTGTACATTAACTGTGAAGTAACAAAACACCATCACAGCCTTCACAGCCAAACATTCATCATCAAAATATAAGACAGAAACGTAAAAGAGTTGAGCTACAAAACAAAATCCATCGCACTAGATAGTTTCAAGTGCAATGATCCAAATGAGACCAGCCTCAGTCCTCGTCATCCTCCTCATCCTGCAGATGAACACCAAGTATATTTAGGCGGAGTCCTATATCAGCATAATTCAAAGCATGTATATATATCCCACTAACATTGAAATCACGTTATCGAAGCCAACAAAATAACTCATAATCACCATGAACATGGAGAAAAACAATCCTAATGTATTTAGAGCATCTACAGTGGGGGCAAATAGGGGAGCGAATTGGGCGAAAAAGGAGCTTTTTGATACTTCCTGACTTTTCTCTCTTCTGACTAAGAACCTATCGCCCCAGGTAAATCATCTTTCGACCCAATCCTCTCTTTCCCCCCTCATTGGCCAATAGCTTAACACATGGCAACCCCAATTCACCCCAAATTCATCCCAACTGAGGCTATTAACACTGTGGATACTCTTTGAGTAACAATGATAGTAAAGAGAGCATTACCTCCCTGCTTTCGGCATCATCTTCATCATGAACTTCAGACTTGGACAGGTCCAATTCATCAGCTTCACCAAAATTTTCCTACAAATAAACTTTTAATGTTAGGTGAAAATAACACGGAACAAAATAAATAACAAAAATGAAATGCATATAGTGAGACTCATAAAAGATAGATGGATGCTATGTGATAACCTGCTTCTCGTTATATGTGTTCATAAGCTTTTCATATTCAGCCTTCCTCGTCGCAGCTCTGGCTTCGTATGGCACTTTTTCCTACCAGAGAAGATGACAAATTTAAGATCAATGACAAACATTATAGACAACAGTTTTACAAACTGCAAGCCATTTACCGTATGCTTCCCATCATTGAATATCTCAACGATCATAAAAAAGTTTTATATCATCAAAAACATGCATAATGTATACATAGTTATAAACTGAAGTAGGCTCCTAAAACAAATCTATTTCTAACACAATTCATCAGAATAGGTCCAAGTAAGTTTATTGAATTGTAATTCTAGGCATTTCTAGAACAAATGTCTTCATTGTTATAGACTTGCAAAAACTGTTGCATATTGGGTACTTACAGCTTCTGACAAAGATTTCCATTTTGCTCCCCCAGCTTTCCCAACCTTCAATCATAAGAAGAAAGTAAAGGGCAGAGCAAAACAAAATTAAGGAAAAGAAAAACCCAACAAAAAATCATCGAATTTCTTACAGCAGAGACACCCTTCACATCAGGATTCTCCTCTTTGAAAGTCTTCCTGAACTCCTCACTGTCATTTATCATAACAAGAACAGAACAGGATTCAGGATTCAATTTCTCACAGCTGAACTTAACACTACAAGGCAACAGAGATGGAAATATAATTACAGGAAAACAAAGAAAGCACTAGGTGGCCTCTTTGGTTTGTTAGGATCCTTCTTAGTTATGCTTTTAGCTGCAGCCTTCCGCTTCCCAACTTTTCTGAAACAATTAAACAAGTAAACATATATGATCTAACACTACAAAGTTCATGGAATATACATACAAGTATGCGACATCCTTGGAACTTATCAACTTTGGAATGTCAATCTCAACGTAGCCCAAACAAAAAGTGAAAATCAATGCACAAATGTTGGGTAACTAACTTGTCATCAACAGGTTTCAAAGATTTGCTTGTGGTTTTTGCCATTGTAGCCTTCATCGTCACAACACTTGAACCTGCCAAACAAAACACTCATCCAATTTGGTTCAATCCAAGCAAGAGTTACTCAAGCCTTTGATCGTATATATAATATCATATAAGTCAACATGGTATATGAGAGATCAACCAACAGACAGACGATACTACTATAAACAATTTTTTATCAGCAGTACTTCTACAAACAATTAGTCAGTCAAATGCTATTGAAATCACAACCATTTAATAGGCAATTACCAGCATAATTACATGAACATGAACTAAATTCTGCATAACACATATCACGGTGCTAAATAAAGCAAATGAATAAGCACTAACAACACAAGTTTTCAACAGTAAAGCAAAAATACACAAATGAAGCGCTACATAAAGTAAGTGGAATTTATAACTTCGAATCTAAACCTCATCTTAATTAATTACTATATTTAAGTTGAACACCAACTAAGCTTGTTAGATTTGAGATTCGCAGAAGAGAAAACACAAAGCGAAGTTCATAAATTGTAACAGAGTATAATGCTCTAATTTTCTAGCTAGCCAACCAAAACTCTAGAAAGTGAGAGGAACTTAAGAAGAAGAGTAACGAAAACTGGTAAGAAAGATAGAGAGAACTAATGTACATATCATAGTTTCATTTGGTTCTCTGATTTTATCAGCAACCAAACAGGAAAAAAAATTACCTCGGAAAATTGAAAAACGGAGCCAAACAGTAGATTGGAAGAAAAACAAAGAGAGTTCATGGTGAAGCGAAGTTCATACATCGTAACGGATATACTGCTCTAATTTTCTCACTAGCCAACCAAAACTCTAGAAAATGAGAGGAACTTAGAAGAAGAGTAACGAAAAATGGTACGAAAGATCTAGAGAACTAATCATCGCCAAAGATCAGTACCAAGCAGAAACTCAAATGTACACATCACAGTTTCATTTGGTTCTCTGATTTTCTCGGCAACCAAACAGAAAAAAAATTACCTCGGAAAATTGAAAAACGGAGCCAAACAGAAAATTAGAAGAGAAACAAAGAGAGTTCGTAATGAAGCGAAGTTCAGTAATCGTAATGGAATCTACTGATCTAATTTTCTGGCTAGCCAACCAAAACTCTAGAAAGTGCGAGAAACTAGTAGAAGTAACAAAAACTGATAAGGAAGATCTACAGAATCGCAGAAGATCAGAACCAAGCAGAAACTCAAATGTACAAATCGTGCTTTCATTTAGTTCTCTGATTTTCTCGGCAACCAAACAGGAAAAAAACGATCTAGAGAGAGAAAAGTACCTCGGAGAATTGAAAAACGGAGCCAAACAGAAAATCCAAAGAGAGATCGTAACGAAGCGATAGAAAATTTTAAATCTATATAAAAAGGATACGAACGAACTGTGACCGGGACTGGGAATCTTGTGCCCACGTGTCACCATCGGACGGCGAGTCCACCTGTTACACCGGTTTATTGGGTTTGGCACGCTTGGGAGTACTACAGTGAAAATTTTAAGAGGGAAAAATAAAGACGAAACTACGATGATCATTACCGCCAAATAATCAGACGGACGTGAGATGCGTGTGGCCTCTCGATGAGTGACACGTGTGAAATTTTCAGGTAGGTGATGTTGACTGTCGGATTAGAATTCCGAAAGTCGTCTTGGGTTGGGTGGGCTGACGAAATTTAACTCCCAGCCCATTTGTTGTGGATTCCTATTGGGCTCTTAAATGCCAACCCAATATGTTAAAGTGATTTTGTTATGGTTTGTTTTTTAGGTGTTGTATCAGAATTTTGTTAATCGTGTCTTTTTTTGTTTTAGGGATATCAAATCCGAGAGTTGAGAGTAATTTATCGCACCGCCTTTTTGGGGCTCCTAAAAAAAGCTGGTGGGTGTAATGCTCATGCTATGTAAGGTCTTGTTTTAGTAATGAAGTTTAGTGAAAAATAATAATATTTGGGCAATGAAAATGAGAGACAATACATAACACTATGATATGTATTATAGATCGCAAGTGACCAATGAGAACAAAATCTATAGATTACACTTAGCTTTCTTATCTGATCACTGAGAGAGCCCATTGGACATTTCAAACAGATTTTTCACTTCAGGCATGTTCTTCAAGCCACAGAAACTAAACGGATCTTCACGTTCACTGTGGGCTAATACACCACAGAGATGAGCCCCAAAGCTCTCTCATCCGTCAGATGAAAACTCTCCTCAATCCAACGGCCATTAATTACCTCCGTGGATTATCCCCCACGGCAAGATAAAAAAGTGTGCCTTCCACTCCCAAAGCCCACAACAACTAGATCTTAAACTACGCCACACCACACGCCAGCGCACGTTAGCATCCGCCGCCATGGCACCTACCACAGCCGCCAGCGCGTCTACGTTCCTAACCACGCGCCTCTCCGATAGAGTCGTGGCCCGGTTCGGGTTCGGGTCGAAGACGACGGCTGCGCCAAAGAAGGCCGGGGCGAGGCCCGGCACGGACCGGGCGG
>JAYMTN010000511.1:0-16257 GCA_036897425.1 Erodium trifolium | reverse complement strand
GTGAATTGGTGAAGAAAAAATGGACACTTGTCCACATGGCACCATGCTATTACAATTATACCCTTGCTTGTGTGGGAATGGAAGAAAGTGGCGTGTATGTGAGTGAAATTGGGGCGATCTTGATGAATGTTGGATCATATTGCCACATTCAGTTTCTAGTTTAATATCATATTGGAGTCTAATTCATCATAGACACAAATTTGAATTTTATTATGTTTGAAAATACTAATTATCTATTTATTTATCTTATCTTATAACCCGTAATAGGTTCTCAATTATATCTTATAAAATATAAAATAAATAAAGTGAGGTAATATAGGTTCTCCTTTCCCTTTCTCTCCAAACTTAGAGACGGAGTCCCTAGAGTTTGTACTACTATTGTTACCATCTTTCATTCGGTCAAAAATCTCCCGCTACCGACCTCCTCCAGAGTCCCTTGTCATTTATGGCCATAGTTCGTCGATGCTGGAGGCTCTCCAGTCTCGGAGATTGCTTTCTGACTAACCAGGGATGCCGACGACATCATCGAGGTTTTGACGGGAGCAATGCCAGTTGTGGATGATGCTATGTACCGTTTTCCCTGGCCGGTCGACTTCTCATCGAGAAGCTTTTCAACCCGAAGGCGTTGTGTGGCCTTATGCCAACAACCTAGGACATTCAAGGTCTGGTGGTGCAACTGCTCACCGATCGAATCTTCAGCTTATTCTTCACATCCCATGAAACAATGGAGGGGATTCGGAACCGAGAGCCTTGGACTGCCACGGGTTTTTCCTTTTCATTATGAATCTGTTGCCCCGCACGCAGTCGGAGATGCTGGCATTCCGGATCATACGAATCTCGTCACGAGAGTTTGACATCCCAAAAGAGGCCAGAACGTCCTAGATGAGGAACATTATCGGAACGACACTAGAAGCAGGTGCCATTGAGGAACCGACCCCGTCGACGAGGATTGGAGGAGTTCTTATGGTTGAGCTTGATGTCACAGGCCTCTCCGACACCATCCTTTTAAGGGTTATCAAGAACCCTTTACGGTCCGGTTGCAGTACAAAAATCAGTCAGACTTCTGCCTCCGGTGTGGGCGTTTGGGCTGGCTTCGTGGCGGTCATCCCTGGGCTGGATTGGGCTGCTCTCCGATATGATTTGTCAATCATGGCTCAAACAGGACTATGGGTGGACGATTTTCTCCGTACGAACGAGGAGGCGAGACCGACGCCACCCCGAGGGGATTGGAGTTGCACTCAGAACCAGAGGCTCCCCTACCTTCGCCTACATAACTACTGTTAAGGATCATCCCGGATTTTGAGAACTTTCCGTCGCACCCTCCCACGCATGTGAAGCAGTCGGGAAACTCACGATGGGTCGGACTACAGCCCTGCCTAAGACTCTAACTCTAGCTCAAGACCCTACCGGGAAATCGGGAAGCAATTAGTAAGCGAATGGCGAGGAAGGAGACATACCTGAGGATCGCCCGGACCACAGTCCTGCCTAACTTGGGTTAGGAAGACGACGACACACCTCTGCCACCGAGCCCTCCTACTTTGCCACCACATCGGGCGCCCCTTCACCGTCCCCGACACCCCTTCCACCACTGCCAACTCACATGACACCACTCCGGGCGCATTTTCCACCTTTGTCGCCACCTTCACCGCCATCATTGCTACTCCCTCCCCTAATGCGGAGGTTATTCGGGGGTCTCGATTATCCTTTGTCCCGAAGAAAAAAGAGTGGGCTAGCTTCAGATCTATCATCCCCCATTGGGTTGCGTCGGTTCAAGAACGTTAAAGACTTTGCGAGGAAGAAGGACAATAGGGTCCATGCAGTGAAGGCCTAACTGAGGAAGCGGGATTTTGGATATCGACTTGAATTTGGAAGAAAGTCAGGAAGATCAGGTTTCGGGCTCAACAGTGAGGTCTTCCAAACAGTCTCGTCTGTAACAATGAGTGGCATTGTTGGGGTTATATGGGGGGGGGGGGGAGGAACGCCCATTAGACCCCAAAGAGGGCCGACTTTGTTGGCTCGTTTTTCTCGGGTAGGGGTAGTCCATGACACCTCAGCAGCTCAAGAAAATCATCTGGTGGGGTATTTAGCTCCTTGTGACTGCTTTTACCGTTAACACCAATTTGATTTTTAGAATGTATCCTAGGTCGCCTACTAGGATTTTGTTAACATGATCTGTCGGTACACCTGCCTCTAGTGGGGTCCGAGACTACTATCTCGACCTTCAGAATTTTCCCCATCTGATTTATACTCGACTCTCTCGATAAATGAAAAATTGATAGTTCAAAAAGAATATCTAAAATATAAGTGAGTCATCAACTACTAACATGAGAGTTTAGTTGAGTTGATTCTCAAATAAAAACTAATCTTTTAAATTTTATTTTGAATTGAATATATATAAATCCTAATACTCTTTTGAATAGGCAAAAAAACAAATTAAAAGAACTAAGATCCGAATTATTCTCTGAAAATTTGATTCACTTCACTCAACTTCTATGTGCACCATCCACCCTTTAAAGAAATGCCAATAATGGTTTCACTTTAGGCCCAAGCATAAATATGTAACCTAGCTACATATTTCTATGTATGCGCTCCACATGACCACACAGCCTAATTACAACTGGATGTGGTCAATCAAAATTTATTTATTAAGCATTTTATTATTCTTCATTAACTAAACACTATTTTGTGTTATAAAAAACACTAAACACTAATTTATGTACTTTAATATCATAAATAAATAAAAAAATGAATTGGTTTGGATTAGAATCTCGTAGCCCACTACAAGATTACAATGACATTGTACCTGACAAAAATGACAAATGCATGAAGACCACACCATAGTATGGAATGAAGCTTTTGTTGTTGCTTCCTGGTTTTTGTCTAGCTAAGGACATTGCTCCTGGTCTTTTCTTGTTTCGTTTTGTTTTAGATTGGTGATCTGTGTCATAATTAAGATTACACAATAACCAATCCGGCATTTACATTGTATCTCCATTTTACATGTTTTATCGAATGTTTTGGATCAAAATACATATGTTTCAACTATTTCACAAAAACGTCTGTATTTAAAATGAATTGAGAGCATCACCAGTGGTAGGTTGTTCGTGCTGGCTGTTCGAATAAAAAATATTAAAATTTCCTATCTGTCAATACTATCAGCTAGCAACCTTCAGCAGTATGCTGATAGGGCCGACGGATAGAGTTGTTTTCTTCACAATTGTCCAACAGCCAGCGGTTAGCGTCAATGGTAAGCTCAGTGTCGGCAGTCTCTGTCAGCACCCAAACGCCAGCGAAACGCATGCGAGCCATGCCGTTTCGTCTCCGCCAACAACGAACCGACCAGTGTTGCAGATGCTCTGACAAGACACTATTTACGAGAGAATTGGAAAATGATTAGGAATTAAGAGTTGACTGATTGAAAGGTACATTGACCGTATGTATTGGATATTTAAGAAAAATGAAAGTGGTATCAATGTATGATCTATAGCTTCTTGATTGGAATCATTTTTAGATTTGAACTAACCATTATAGAAAAAATCCACTCACTACTCATTTCACTATCACATGGGTAGTGGGGGGGAGGAGTGTTGGGTGGGGTGCATTGAATTAAGAATGTGTGGTGTTTAAAGTGAGAATGTGCACTTCATTTTTCACATTACTACTAGTTGATGTATAATTTGTAAGTTTAAGGTGTTCTTTTGTTAACATTTATTAATTTCTTTTTGCCTAGGAATGGAAGGGCAGTGAATTATGGTTGTTCACTTGTCGGAAAATAAATAGGCACTTTTATACATTTTCATATCTCGGCAACCGTGCCTTTTCCGTATCTTTCTGTTAACTGTTTTTCTTGTTCTCCTTAGTGTTGCCACCAAAAGAAGATAGACGTATACACTTGACAAACGTTGAGTTATGATCATTTGTTTATGTAACATGCATTTTCTTATTCTAATCGCTCCCTCCCTAAGAAAAAGGGATTTGCAAGTGATTGAATCAATTAGAGAGGGTTGACAATATATGTGCTTTGTTTGTTTAAGTGGAGATAATTAATTGCTCTAAAATTGTAGGAAGGCACTCATTGTCTGCAAATTTATTTTTCAACACTTCCAAAACCTCTTAAAATAAGTGCTAGATATTCTTTTTGAAAGAAAATGTTTTTTATAAGTGCGGATTTTGTTAGAAAAGGAGAAGTCTATCAATCAGTCTGAACAACAACGCCTGGTGTGGAGCTTGCATACAACTTTCGAAAACAGATGAGCACATAAAAAAACAAAACACTGTAATTTTTTAAGCATGCTAGGGTGCCTAGGATACATGTCGTTCCTACCATGAGATCTTGTAACTGGCGGAGTGGAGCATACTAACTGTACAAAGAGGATGTCGTAAATTTTCAACCAGATAAGTTCTAGAGAGAAACTCCAACCTCTGTCTAGAACTTTTCCCCAACCCTAAGTCACCCCTCCCTCTTTTCGTCGTTGCCGGTGGCTCATTTGGCTTCAACCATGTGAGCCACTGGTGCTTCTTCTTCGCTCCTCCCCTTTACCTTCACTCTCTCCTTCCCCTTACCTTATCTCCTAACCCCCTAAAACCCTAGCCCCCCTTTCTCGTCGCCCCCACCTGAAGACGTCAAGATCTTTCTATCCCCCTTCTCTGGCTTTCAAACCCTTAGTTCTACCTTTCCCTCTCCTCGGCCTCCATCACATTGTCGTTTCTCTCGCCATCTATCTAGCTCCACCTGTTCCGGCGTTGATGTCCACTCTTTTCCTCTGTCGGCCGAGATCTGAGAGGCTCATGTTCAAACTCTTTGTCAAGGATCGTTAAGGGTGTTGGCTCCAATGAGCTATTTCGTAGTAACTGAGCAATGCGTGGTGGCTGCCATTTTGGGTTCGGGTGTTCTCGACTTTTCTGCCTACTTTTCCTTTGTGAGCCCTCTTTGCATGAGGCGGTAAGGTCCACTTCTCATTTTTTCAGTGTCGAAAACGGGTCTTGCTCCTCTGTCTCGTCTTGATGGTGTTGGCCTCAAGGTGTCTAGAGATAGTGCATCGACGTCTTCGTGGATCTGGCTCAGTGGTTCCTCTGGTGAGATTCTTCTCCCTTCCTTTCCGGTTGTCCTTTCTTCCCCGATCGGTGGTGGTCGGGCCACTCGGTGTGTGTTGGCCACTATTGTGGTGTTTAGGTCATGTTTGGACTCGTCTTGATTTGGTCGGTTTAGGATTGAAGATGGCTTCTCACTAGATTTGGCTTGCCGGAGGCCTGAGAGGGGCGACGACACTAATTGCCTAGGGTAGCTTTAGGGTTTAGTTCAGCTGGTGTGTATGATCCTGTTCACAGGCTCATTATTTGTTTTCAGGGCTTCAAGTTTGGTAAATCAGGGTTTCAGACCCTTTTTCTATTTTTTTTATGTTGTTGTGCTTATTGTTAGTCTCTCTGGTTGTTTTTTTACCTGTGTTTAGAAGGGTTGTTTCCGGGTAATTAGACCTTTCTATTTGATGCCCAATGTTTAGGGCTTGTTAGGTTGTTATTGATTGATTTTATCTAGTTTGAGACATATTGTAACCCTTTGTAGGGTTCAGTGTTTTAGAGCCCTTGTTAATTGGGCGTCTCTGGTTTGAGGTCGTGCTTTTATTGTCGGTGCTCTGGTTTGTACTTGAGGGTACTTTACCCTTGCCTTCTCTTATGACTTCTAGGTTTGGAGCTTGAATAATACATTTTCGTTTTTAAAAAAAATGAGGATGTCGTGAACTGATAGAGGAGAGGATCCGACCATGATGGTCAGTTGCAGTTCAAGATGACACTCCCCTACCATCGTACACTTGTGTTAGGGCCTCATTCGATCTGGCGAGACTGCTTAAAAGACCTCTTCAGAGTAACACTGTCATTTCCTCTACCAACTCTAGAATTGGAGTGAGGATCAAGATAAGAGCCTCGAACGCTCATTTCTTGGTTGTTGTCTACCCTTTGGACATTACACTTGAGTCTTTGGGCCCGAGCTTTAGCCTTTCCCATAATGGTGATCAAATTTGAAGAGCCTGGGCAGGAGGTGGGATGGCCCATGCCATAGATGTGGTGTCTCATGCATGTCTAGCTCAGGTTAGTTAGGATGTGGTATTTCATGCTTGGGTGTAGGTGTCAAACCAATCTCTGTCCCTTCGATAGGCTACTGCTCAAGAGATAGTTGCTTGACCCATTTAGGGGTTGAGGTCCTTGAGGATCAATTATAATGTGTTCTGGGAGTGACCTCCACCTTTGTGAGCATGAGGTGCCCCAGCTCGGTGTATGGGGGTTAGGCGCTAGGAGGAGCCCTAAAGTCAGGCCGTCTTCTTAATATGTGTGTAGGTAAGAGCCTACGACAGTGGGGGGCCCTATGAGTAAGGAGGGTTCATACTTGAGGATCAGGCGTTTTCCTGCTATTAGTGGTTCCGGGTACTCCTGATTTGTGTGGATGGCCCGACCCTAAAAGATGCAAAAAAGTAACAGGTGTTCATATCGGGACACACCCGAATAAGCTGAAGGTAAACCTCGATCATTATGAGATACATGAAGAGTCCCTTAAGAAGAGTTTTAGAGAGAGTATATAATAAAGCTCATTAAGAGAAAATTAGATAAATAGAAAAATAATCGATTTTTTTGAAGATAACAGAGTTCGTACCCGTATCTATAAGATATACGGTATAATATTATATTAGAGAACCAACTCAATTGAAAACTTAAACTAATAATTTATTATAGTTATATATTCTAGCTCCCTCGTCCAACTATACATGAACAACACAATGATGCTTATAGTTTGTTGCGTCCTTCTTTGGCTTTTTGAGGTCTGTAATTAGACCTTCTGTACTCATATTTCTTCTCCTCAGAAGAGGTTTCATTTATATATTTGTCTTGCTGATAAAAAAAAAATATGTTTACCTCACATCGTAACAAAATATGCATCCACTTAACCCAAAGGTTATCTGTCTTGCGAGCCAAATGACATATAAGTTTATCAACATACATATAACAATCTATTTTGCTCCACATTTACAATATATGTTGCATGAGTTAGCCATCTTCTATATCTAGTTAGTAGCATAATTTAGGATACTAGTACTAGCAGGTCAAAAATATCGAACACCGATGGTATTAGCCGATAACAACAACATTCATTTCAGTATAATCAGAGGTACATAACTTATGGTTCATGCTTTGTTTTTTCAAGAAATAATTCTAGAGAAATGAAGCCACCCAATAAACTTGGATCTTGGCACTCACAAATCAACTAATAGGTGATCAAGTGAGTGCAATGAATCAAAATAGGGATTTGTTTGCAATTAAAGTATGCAAGTCAAAACGGTAAAGTTGGATTACATATGTACAACAGAATTATAAAACTGATTATATGTTAGGACATGTTTTTGGATGTTTGGATGGATACAATGCACCATTAATTTCTGTGTTTGACAACTCTTATGAAGATCTAAGATTCTACTTCCACCATTGGTGCTATTTTAATACAAAGCACACCATTTTATGAGCTTGATATAACCAGGTTTCAATTGACTTCTTATTTGTTTATTTCTGTATCATATAAAATTAATGATGTATTACATTAGTGGGATTGGAAATGGACATGTTATCCATATTTATTTGAGTCCATTTATAGTACCTCTCCTCGCCAAGATCAAAGGGGGATCAAATGCAACTCTTTGCCGGTTTGAGTCTTTTGACTGTCTACATCGCGTGAATTAACACGAAATATTTTCTGTGATTGGACTGACTATAGTTTAATTAGATGAGATGACATATATCATACGGTTTATCGACACAAGTTTTTCTTTGGATAAACGATGTTTTATTTTGATCTTCGTCTTTCAAGGAGAAAAACCGGACCCTGACGGGCGGTCGCGGTTCTCGACTCGCACCCGGCTTGTTCCGCTGTATATCGTGCGCATTTATGTACTTTTATTTCTTATAGAATTTTGACTCGCAGTATGAAATTTTATATACCTAAAAAGGTGATTTCAAAACTATTTACGTTTCAGGTATTGAACATTTGTATTGTGTATTGACTTGTGATGACGCAATAATTAAGGTGACCATGGACATGGTGAGCTTATGATTTAGAGCCATGGGATAACGTAAGCATGCACTCTGAGTAGTAAGTGTAAAACATAAATGATGAACCCAAGAAACAAGCAAGTGCGTGCTTGTGTCATATGCAATAATACACGATATTGGCATTGGGGAGCACTATCCCATGTTAGCGGGTGATGATCCAAAAGCCATCTCTCTTTTTTGGGTGACTAGAATTACACAAATAGAAGAAAAAAAATCATGAGTGTTCTCAATTTTATGATTCAAAACAATTTATCGATTTTTAAATCTCGGGTTTGAAACTCAATAAATATAATCACTGTCAGCATGAAGAGAAAATAGACAAGCAGGTGACCATCCACAGCTCAAATTAGACTTCACTAAAGTGTTATATTACGTTTTGGTCCTACGGAAATAACCTGTTAAAACATGAGAGGAGTGCATTACTGGCTCAAGAAACTCTTTGATTGGTGGAGGAATGCGACTAGCCGCAACCAACCGCGATGGGGGCAGGACGCTCCTCCTCCTCGACGTCTCGTGCCCCCGTAAGTGTCGCATTGGACGTGACAAGGTTGCTTAGCAGACCTTGCCTGATCGCTAGGTACCGTATCCTCTCCTAAGCAATTCAACACTCGATTCCACAAGTCAACCGATGAGATGCCATCTGAATGTACAAATCCACATGACGAGCTCCAATGGCACTACCTTCAGGCAAGGCCACCACAGCCTCGCCTAAGCGAGCCAACAAAAGTTCAAGCAACAAGAAATCACCTCGGATGTTTCGAAACGCACAAGCACAAAGTGGTCGGATCTTGTCCTTATTCTCTGGATTCGTTATGTGTACGGCTCGGATCCGTGGACACCCTTGTCTCCATCGCATCCCTCCGTTTCTTCGACGCTCAGCCACGAGGACCCAGACCAAGAGGCGCCCAACACCAGAGAGGCACGAGGCAATGGCACTAGAGAGCCACATAGCGACATCGGAGTGTCATGGAGCAGGCGTGTTGTCGCCGGTCATGCGCTCGCCCTTAACTACGACGATGATAGATAAAGCTAGCACGAAAAAAAAGAGAATCGTCGCATGAGAGTGTTGCGAGCTGCCGCTTGGCGTGCTCCAATATGTAGGCACAACGACTACATAAATTCCGAGTTTTGTCCGACCGCCACCTCTTAAATTGTCTTAATGTTATAATTAATATCTTCTATTTAAAGTATTTCAATGTGTTATTATTTATTAATTAATAAGAGATTTTAGGTCTCAAAGCGGGACCCATAACTCATCGGTTGTGGTTCATTCTGCAATTTATCCACCAATGTCAAAGATGGAGTTTAGGCATGATTAAGTAACCTTATTTAGTTGTGATTAGGGACATTATGTTGCAAGGCATGCGTTTTGGTTATGAACCAACAATTTTGCATGTGTCCCTCTCTCTTGATGACATGTCTCCCATGCCAATATATATGTGCAATTTTTTCGAAGTCGGCATTTTGGAGCACAATGATTGGTTTTGGCCATAATTCATTTACCCGATATTATTACCTTGGTCATGTGGTGTCATGGCAATACAAATGATTTTGTACTCAAACTCAAATTATTATGTTCTTTGAGTGTATGTTAATAATAAAGTCAACCATCGATTAAGATTCAGTTTTGTTGCAATAAGATGTGTGTGTAAGATAATCAAGACTCGTGAAATTATTACAATTTTTTCTTGCAAATCTGTATCGCATTCATTTAGATCGGCAGATTGTAATACAATGTCAAACTATTCTAATAACAACCTACCAGGGAAAAAAATATCACTAAATTATCACTGAGACATACGATTTTTATTAAAACAAACTATAAACAAATTACTACTACTACATGGAAAGAAGTACAAACTATCGAAAGTTAAAAAACCTTCACACAATATTGTTCGTCTATCGTTGTGATGCTTCAACTAATCCTCTGTCATATGGGACATGTCATTTGCCTCCAACTATGTTTTCTTTCATCTCGAGGTTGAAAAAATAAAAATACGGAAGTTTATTTATATATCGAGAGGGAAAAGAGACGATGTGAAAAAAATTATACATTGGGCAATTAGAAGTTGAACAGTTGTCGGCGTGAACAGTGTCTCCGATGAACAGTACTCACGGATGAACAATAGAAATTCCGAAAAACAATGCCTTGCCAACCCGCTAGCATCTCCCCGTCGGCTAACCATCCCCCACTGTAGGTTGCTGGCGTTTCCCGTCGTCGGTGAGCTGACGGTGAGACAAAAAAATTATTTTTTATTGCTCACAGCCAGCAGTCGACGGTGACGTTGTAGGTGCTCTGAGTGGTAGTAACTGACTCATATGAGCAGTACTAGTCTACCTATATATCATGTGTAGACGTTGACTTGCAACTAAAAAAGTTGACTCCTATTTTAACATATTTCAAATGAAGAGATTAGGACAATTGTTTTAAAACAAGGTAATATGTCTGTATATTCCTTTGAAAAGAAAAGAAAAGAAAGAAAGTTGAGCACCAACAACATAGTCCATAGGTGGCCATTAATGTATAAACATAAGTGTGAGGGTCAGTTTATGGTTTGGTCATTGATGGGACTACACCTACCATTTTGCCCATTTGGATGTGTCACTCAACCACAACAAGGAACTTAGGCGCATCCAACAATAGCATGGCTACATGAACCACAAACACAAAGCTAATTTGGATTTGGATTGTTGGACCTATTATTGAACCACAAACACATATCTATTTGTATTTGGCGTTGGATGAAGTCGATTTCTCTTAAAAAATTGATCATGTTTGACATACATACTTATATAAGGTTAATACCCTATATACTTATGTGTTTTGGAATAGACCCTTCTGTATAGATTAGGGTTGTGCAAATATCAGGTTGTCATTGAAAATTGGCCGTCACTGATAATCCCCATCACCGGAATCATTCGAACCGGTGTCACCGACGACGGTTACGATTAAAAAAATACCAACCCAATGGGCCGGTTAAAAACCGTAACCAGCTGGCTCCGTGACGGTCGGTTTCCAAGTTGCCCGTTGGAACCCGGTATCGATGACGGTTATGGATTTCAAGTAACCGATCCTCCTGATTTGAGTTACGGATGATGAAAATATTATCGGCCCCGACCAATGCCCACCCTTAACATAGATGATTTTCTCATAAACACACTCGTTCTACTTTGACTTCTCAGTAAACAAAAAGTGTTTTTGTCCCAACAAAACAAATTACATGATGTGTATGTGATAATGTAAATGGAAAAGAAGAAGTCATAGGGTGTATTTTTTGTAGTTACCTTTTTTTTAATTATAACATGTGAATTGCCAAAGCACACTTAGTGTCATTACATTGGTGTGAATGTGATCCCACACACAACACATAAGAGGTGCTTTGGGTGTTAATTTAAGAACCCAAACCCTAAACCTGATTGTAATGTGAAAAAGATTATTTACATGATGATGAGAATTGAGATGGACATAGCAGACAGTGCATGGCCTCTCTAATTGATCACAATTGCAACCATTTTGTACCACTTTTAGTGGACAATTCCGATAAAGAAATGGTCCCCAAACTCTATCCTTTGGGAACATTTCTTAAGATGATGTTTCATCTTCTTCTTTAATTATTTTATTTACATTTATCCTCTTTAGGCTGGCTTTGGACCCTCATTGTAGAACCTTCCGCACGTGTTCTCATCATTTTGTGTCAACAAACGGGAACACTAAATCATTCCAACCCATCCCCCCACGCACGTGCTTTAATCCAAACTCCCAAATTCACAATTATTTTTTTCACCTCGAAAATTCCAAGGGTACTAATAACAACATGAGAATGTAATAAGTGGAGGAACTGTATAAATAATGCATTAAAATAGTGGTGAGCTTTCTGAGAAGAAAACCAACAAATTAACAACAAGATTCAAAAGGCTCGAATTGTGTTTATAGTTCCAATATAGTATCAATACGGGCATAGCAACTAAACATGTAACCAAACACCAAAGCAAGACTGGTAGAAGCTGCAGTAACCTGAATGCATCAAAGTACACTTCGAAAGCCGACCAAGCGCCAAATTCATCAAATGTTTACATGTTCCTAGAGCAAGCCACAAATGCGCTTGGCAAATTTTAATTCCAACCATGGAAGCAAAATTTGCTGTACTTACAAGAATAGCTGAAAAGGAAACAATGGAGAGTACAACAAAGCAACCTGGGGAAACTTTCATCCTCACTTGTGCTCTGTGTATTCGTTCTTGTTGTACAATTTGGGCACTTCCAGTGAAGTAACTGGTATAAAAGGTGAACAATTCTGGTTCATGTCAACAACTTACTTGTGTTGTAAACATTGTCCTGGTCTATCTGCATGGAACAAAAACCGTATTGATCATGATATTGGAGAAGCTAACACCTAAACTTATTACCAGGACTTACAGATTTGGCAAGCTCTCTTGCTTTCTTGTCGTTGAAGCCAAGAGTAGACAAGATCTTATGACCTGCTGAATCTTCTTGTGCCCAGATTCCAAGAAGCAAATAAACTGCGGTCACTTCCCCGCTTTTACCTGGATTTGTACAAAAGTAAAGCCAAATTGGGATCAATCTGGAACTTCATCTACAAGCATGTAGTAATACAGTATAATGTCCCTCATTAGCTCTCTTCCCTTAACACTTTCCAAGTTATTTCAGGGTTCGCCTGACCATAATACTAATCAGAATATGCTCAATTACCTGACTTTATTTTCTCATCAACAGCCCAATCTAAAGCCTTTTGAGCCTGTTCAGTCACTGGAGGACACACAGGGCTGAAACACATCATATCCGATTTTCCAAGTAAATTTAATGTCTCACTTATCACCTTGACTACTGTGATTCCATTAGCCCTCAAAAAAGTTGCTGCTACATTTGCTCCTGCAAAAAAAAAATATTAAGTTCCTTCATACGAAAAAACTAACAGAAAGATAAACAGCAGCAAAGCCTTTGCAGCCCCATAGCAAGCTGCATGATTGACGTTCGCACATGAGAATGCTCTTAAAATGTATAATTGACAAATATTATCAAAAGAAGTTCATTTAGACTCTGAATGAATGATATTGAAACTAGTACAAGGTTTAAATAGTACCTATATTCCAGCACACAGAACTTCACAACTTTCTAACTTGGTCAGCAGGATTTCCAACTGGGCAAGGCTCATGGGTGCAATCACACCATTCTAAGTACTACTACCATATTAGAATTAGATTGTTGCCTTAAACACCATGTTACAGTCCTCCCCTTAAACAAGAAGAAGATGAAGGCAAAAGGGGCATAACCTCAGCCTCTACTTGAGTAGTTATCACTTACCACGAGAATTTTTCCAACAAAAATGCAAGCAGATGATAGCTATTTTATTAAGTAGCAACTTCTGAAATAAGTTTAAAAAAAAAAAAAGAGAAATAAGTTTCTTTTCATCCTAAACATATACAGGGAAAAAAATGAGGACATGCTGGAACACACATGATGAACCAAATATTGAGAATCACAACAGGTTTTACGGAAATGAGAGCATCAAAGAAACAACACATTAGAGAGATATTGTTAATAAACTAGGCATACATTTCCTAAATATTTGCTTGAGGCATTCCAGTTTGTGAAAGGTTTATTCACTTGCACAGTCAGCTCAATGTTAACTGTTTCCTGAATTTCTAGTGGATATACTTCACATATTGAACAATCTCAGATGCACATACTAACCCTCATTGACATAGTAAAGTAATTCCACAGACTGGAAACATTAACACAAGTTGGTATGAACTGAGAGATAGAAAGAAAGAAACTTTGTTGGCAAACATAATTCATCAGAAAATGTTCTCAGTTATAGTCATGTGGCGAGTTTGGTTGATTAAGCGTAATATCAGCCTTTTGGAACATCTATGCAGTATATTGGCTATCTTTTCACTGAATTAGCTGAATTCAGTAGCAGAAGTAAAACAGCTTTCTTTTCTTAAGTATGGCATTAACATGGTAACTCCTACCAACAATAACAAGTTGGCAGACTTAAGTAGTCAGGCCTACAAACAAATGGTTTATAATTCTACTTTGATAACTGTTCAACAGACACAAAATAATAAGATAACTAATTCCCCGGTACCATAAACATTCCTCGCCAGATTACTTTAAAGTACCAAACCCAACACATGAAATGATCAATATTCTTTTTGAAACGCAAAATAATCAATAAATATACTCAATATTTAGAGAGAGATGAAATACTGCCCAAAGTAAACCAGCTTCCTTAATAACATACGACTTTTTGACTATCGAACAAGTTTGAAGGGAATGTGTCGAAATAAAATGGGAAATCAAAATACAGGGAACAAAGATGATCTATACAAACCCCTTTATTACCACATACGATGTCAAGAACTGTGTTACATCTAATCCATCTTAGCTGGAAATATCATTAAAAGAACAAGTAAAACATAATTTTAGGCAAAGAGCCTCTTTATATGATGAAGGGAGTTGAACTCCAAGAGGTAATTATTTAAGGGATTGTGAAAGTGTTGATGCACGTGGAAAATGGAACGGGAGATGAAACTAGTGGGAGATCTTGATCCGTGTTGACATTTAGGCAGGCACCATCATTCTTCAAAAGAAATATTTGGCCAAAGCTCTAAAGTGAAAGAAATAAATGAAGGTAAGACAAGAAGTTGTCTAGTGCTCAATGTTGAAAACCAAACAAGGCCCTTGGTAATGACAATTTTCACAAATTATTTGGCAAGTTGAGCATCTCCACTACTTGATGAATCCTATCATGGTAGGAGCATCTCTCACGAAACTGTCACAAGTTCTTCCCTGCACTAGTTGATGCTCTTCAAGACATGCCTCTAATTAAATTTCTGAGTTGAGAAATTTACCCTTTTCCTATTTTGAAGATGTACCCAGCCACACCTCCATCCTATTAAAGGAAAGCTTGGTCTACCGAACACGTGAAAATTTGAATCTTGAGTAGCCACACCAATTCCCTATGTATAATACCACTTACTATAACTTACAATGATCCCCTTGGATTCCTAAAGAGCTTCAAGACCTTGCAACCAACTTTATTTCTAATACATCTCCATCTAGATATAGATTTCATGTATCCACAATTCCACAGAAGCAGCTTACAGTAAAAGGGTGTGAGGCCAAGACAGTGAATGCAATGACTAATGAGCTAACATTACAAAATGAAAGAACACAAATTTGGGATTTGAGCACTGACCCTCAATCAGGATACCCGTTAAAAGTGACTCGGTCCCAGTTTCAAGGTACTTAAGCTTCCTTGCTTGCAGATGCGCCATTGCAAATGACTTGATTGCCCTCGCGGACCATCTATGCAGCACCAACGAACCCAAAACAATCACTCACAAACGAGTTACAAATCAATATGCTAAGAAAAACCCAGTACGGTAAATGCTTCAGAGAACTCACTTGGGAACTTCATTAGTTGAAGCTCGTTCATTTTTCCTACAAAAGCAAACCAAACATTGTCTCAATACCCCCCAAAGGAACCTTGCCACTAATTAGCAACTACGCAGCGCAGAGACTTACGTTGGAAGACTGAGCAGCACGGTGGGGAGAGGTTTGGAGGAGGAATGGATAAGGTTTGGGGGTCGAGCTGAGAGCTTGGGTCCGAGGAAAGAATTGGGCAAATTGGAAGGTCTGAGAGCATCGGCGGAGGCTCTGAGAGAAGATTGAGAAGCGGACGGTGAAATTGAGAGCACTTTAAGCGCTTGAGCGGCCATTAAAGTGAACCGAACAAAGCGCTCGGAGAATGAAGAGTGGAGATCGGTTGGAGTGATCCGTTTGAGAAAATGAAGCGAAAGCTGAAGATGGTTTGGTTGGATCTGTATGGCCTGTGAGTCTGTGACACACATTAGTTTTTAGTTTGGGCTTGCCCAAAAATTAAGATGCAATAAATGATTCTCTTCTATTTATGTTTGGGATGATTCCGAAACAAAAATTTAGTATAGAGAAAAAATCAGATTGGTATTCTTAACTATACGTCTTTTTCAGATTGGTACCCTTAACTATTTTAATTATAAAAAGGTACCCCAACTATCAAAAAATCTAACGTTACTACTTTCCGTCCATTTTTTAACACAAAACAGTCACGTGTTGGGCACATGACCACTTATTTTTCTTAAATGACACATTTACCCT
>JAYMTN010000510.1:0-16258 GCA_036897425.1 Erodium trifolium | reverse complement strand
TGAAGCCATTGAAACAAGCCCTCCAACTCAAATTAGTAAGTCTTGCCAAACCCAATCATGTACCTGCCTAAAATCATTCACAACATCATCTAAGAAACTGCGATATAGATCAAAATGTGTGTTTTATACAAAGCAATATGCACTTGTGTGTTTGTTCATTCAATTCCAACAAAGAACATACAGAAATGACATGATCATAGAGAAAATTGCAGGAATTCCTGAAATCATGAAACTTTACTTACAATAGCAAAACAAAACACACCCATAAATCTAAAAGCGTTAATTACCTTTTGTACCCCTTTTGAATTAGTAACACGCCTTTAGTACCCTAAAGATTTATAACGTTCAATAAGAGTCCTCACGTTTCGGTAACACACCTTTAGTAGCCCTTATGAATTGGTCTCGTGCCATTTAATACCCCTTAAGAATTGGTCACAGATCATTTAATACCCCGTATGAATTGATCACAGATCATTTACATGTCTTATGAATTTGTCACAAATCATCAAAATGGTGTAAACTTGACCAAAATTTTGCCCAGGAAGGGATACTAAAGGTAATTAAGCCAATCTGAAATTAACCCAGAATTGAGATTTTTTTTCCCCTGTGCATTCCAATCCATGGCTGATGATAAGCAAATCCAGGTCAAAATTTTCCCGAGAAAAAGGAAACCCAGCAAGAGAAAATCAAAATCACAGCAAAATCCACCGCAAATAGATGATGAAACAAAACTGAGCTATAAACATAACGACACAGAGATCCAAACCCAGAAAGATCCGAAACAGCAATAACCAGATCAATACACAAAAACCCATAAACGAAATCAACAAAATCTAGCAAAAATAGGTGAAATTTGAGATACCTGAAGCTCTGGAATCAGAGTTCTGTGTATCAAGCTGAGAAATTTCTGGGTCCTGTGGAGGATTCAGAGAGGAGAGAAGAGAAGGAGAGAGATGGTTGATGATGACTGTAGGCACATCCTGGGTTTCTGTGAGAAGAAGAGACCAGTGGTGTATTGTATAGCCGCGCACAACACAAGCTCATATTTAATTAAGTTAAAAATCATAGATTCATCGTAGCAAACGATAACAAAATCAACTGATGAATTATAATATTGTTTGGTCAACAATCCACTTTGACACGATTGATTTCA
Organism: Erodium trifolium; assembly: GCA_036897425.1. Taxonomy (NCBI): domain Eukaryota; kingdom Viridiplantae; phylum Streptophyta; class Magnoliopsida; order Geraniales; family Geraniaceae; genus Erodium; species Erodium trifolium. The sequence goes on along the minus strand of JAYMTN010000510.1, from coordinate 15,105 downwards.
TTCACTCATGCCATGAGAAGAGGATGAAGATGCATTTTGTGGTTTTGTAACAACAAAACATTAGATTTGATCGTGTCATTGCATTTTTAATTATGAGCTAATATGATTTTTCATGTGAAGTAGACGGAAAGAAAACTCAAATTAATAAACGAAGGTATCAATATGATTATTAAATAGTTAATCATACAAATATTTAAGAAGATAGAAAGAAGGTGGGTCGAAAGTGGATGGATATGGCGTTGGGTCTAGTATGCGTAATTGACGGAGTTATGGTAGATGAAGTATATGTGTCTGGTCCGGTACTGAAATTTAAGAAGAAAGGGAGGAAACAGGCCTTTTAAGCTTGGACCCCTTGTAGCGCTGCTGGATTTCTATCCAAATTAGAAGGGAAGGAGTTGCAACAACATTTAGATGCGTTGGATGCAGAGATGCAGCCTATGAGTAATGACAATGAAAGATTTATGCTAGGGGAGGAGGAGGACAGCTATAAGATGGATGAGAGTTGTCCTTGATAATGTTCGGTAGGTGCTTGGAGGTTGGAACTCGTGGGTAAAATGGGAGACGAGACCTTCTTGGTTGATGGGTGGTGTTCTGGTTGCTTGGGATGTGTGGTTAGCTCGTAACCGTTGTGTGCTAGTAGAGTGTTCGGCCGGAGGTAGAGAAGTTTGTGGACGGAGCTACTTTATACCCGTCTAGGGAGATCAAAACTGTTTCAGCTCGTTTTTTTACCGTTCAAATCTGGTGGTCTGGTGGACCTTTTTATCAAGTTGTTTTAGGAAGTGATAGATTAGAGGTTGAGGAGTTTTTTCTTCGAAGTTGAGTCGGTTGTAGTTTTTAGTACGCTATTTGGTGTTTGTGCTCTAGTCTATTTGTCTAGTTGGTTTGTGTTAAGTTATCTCGTTGTAAATTTTTTATCTTGCCGCTTTGACATGATCTTTCCTTCATTGTCCACCTTGGGCAATGGAGAGTTTACAAAACATCGCCGATCAAAAAAAGAAAAAAATCACACATATTATCGATACGAAATATATTATGATACTTTAAAATACGATCTCATACCACAGATCAAAGTTAATGAGTCTATCTATTTGGACTCTATAAAGGGAGGAAAATTCAATAAAAGAGGCATTGAAGTCATTATGAAGATGAATAAGTGAGACAAGGACATGGGAATATCCCAACCAACAACACCTTCCCACACCTAATTTCTTCATTCACTATCTTCATAATTTTCCATAGCAACCTTGAAAATGAAGCCCAAGCTTTTTGATTATTCATAGTCAATGATGTACAAAATCATCTTATTAATTAATCAATTAATTATCATCTTCTCCAAACATCATTACTGTGTTTACAATACACACTGTATCTATACAAACAATATTTTTGTGTTATTTATAACTTGTGGATTTGGAGACATATATGCACATGAGTTTAAGATTATTATATTGTTTATGTGTGAACTACATTTTCCTTATATTGAATGGAATAATCCAAATTTTGTAAGTAAACGAACGTGGTCAAAAGATAATGTAATTTTAAAGCATGGATAATACATAATTTAGTTTTTCACAAATGGACAATATATAATGTAGTTTTTTACGATTAACCTAGCTATTGAGACTCAATTAAATACTAAAATGTAAATTTCAATTTTGGGCCCAAATCATAAGCCTGGCCACCCTTACTTCAAAGCTCTAACCATAGGGCCTTCTAACAAGAAAAAAATCATTTCACAGAAGACACTTGGGCTTTTGGCCCAACCCAAATCAGCCTTCGATTGATTCAAAAAGTAGTTAAATCAAGTCGTTGAGTTGACTCAGTTTTCACTGTACTCATCATAGGCTTAGACTGACAAATACGACGCCGTTTAACGTCCATGCCTTAGTCTATACTCTGCAACCTCTCCTCTCTCCCTCTACAATCTTTCGAAAACCAAATCTGCAGCTTCTTCGATTCCTCTGTCAATTTTCCGAAATCATGACGAGTCCGTCACCGTCGAATCGATCCTCCGATCCGAGCCACCCAATCAAAACCTCATATTTATAGCCTCAAACCTCCGTTTCCGAGCCAGCTTTTGAGATCGCCACCTCCGGAACCCGATCACCATCGAGTACAGCCTCGTCCTCTCACTCTCCCTCTTCTGGGTTCCTTCGATTTCATCAGATTCTGGTGATTTGTTACGGAAAAACATATGTTTTTATATCATATATAGATTGTGATTTTCGGCTGATTTGTTTGTTTCTATGGCATCGGTTTCAGATTCATAGTATTCCATTTGTGCCCATTTGAGGTTTCGTGTAGCAGGCGTGAGATCGCTATCGAGGTGGGTATTGGAGATATCTATGATGAAAATCGAATTCATTACTGTGCTTATGATTTTTGTTTTGTTTTGTTTTGGGATTAAAATGTTAGAATTGGATTATTGTATAGACCTTGTTGCTTGTCAGGCTCTAACTGTAAGATTTGTTTGTTTATTCTTCCTGATGTAGATTCTGTAATTTTATATAGAAACATTAGAATTTTTTATTTATAATTAGTGTGGGATTAATGACTTGTTCTATAGGTATTGATAGATTTTTAATAGTATTTAACCTTTAATTTTGTTAGGTCAGAAGGACATGTGTTTTGGATTCGATCATTGATCACTGCAGTAGGTTGCGTTTCTTAATGACTTGTTCTAACTGGAGCCTAAATACCTTAAGATCTTCTTAATTACGTGTTAGTTCTCTTTGAAATGATGCATCTTATCCTTCAGAGTCACCCTTCAGTCTTCATATTGTGTGGCATTTTATGTGTAGCGATTAGTTATATTAAAGATGTAATGCTGCAAGAGGTGTAGAAGTTCTTGCTCACTTGTATTTTTTGAGCTCAAAACTTAAAAATGCATGGAATGCCATTTTTCATAAGGGATAATTGCAAAAAAAGTACCATGAGGTATTCATTTTTCGCATTTTGAAACAAAATTTAAAATTTAAATTCCCAAGGGGAAAATCACCATTTTGAAACAAATTTATACAAAGGGCAAAAAATGACAAGTTCATGACACTTTTTTGTAAATATTAAAAAAGGGGGCTACAAATAGCAAAAACTGAATAACTCATGGTACTTTTTTGCAATTATCCCTTTTTCATAATTTTGTTCCCTATATTTTCATCTCTTGTTTTGTTCATTTTAGATAAATAAATATATATAAAATAAAAAAACTTCTTTTCCAGGTCGACCTTGCAACAATGGCTGATCGGAATGGCAGTGCCAAGCCAGCAAATGGCAAGCCTTCAGGCAGCACCAGTCCATACACTATCAACATAGAAAACTTCAGCAAGCGATTAAAAATGTTATATTCGCATTGGAACGAGCATAGCAATGACCTGTGGGGAGGATCGAGTGCCCTTGCTATAGCAACACCACCTCCCTCTGAGGATCTCCGGTACCTCAAATCCTCAGCCCTCAACATTTGGTTGCTTGGCTATGAGTTCCCCGAAACAATCATGGTCTTCACCAAGAAACAGATCCATCTCCTCTGTAGCCAGAAAAAAGCCTCATTGCTCGATGTGGTAAAAAAACCAGCCAAAGAGGTTATCAATGTTGAAGTTGTGATGCACGTGAAAGCAAAGAACGATGATGGCACTGGATTGATGGATGAAGTGTTTCGTGCCATTCGATCTCAATCAAACGGTCATGACACTGACACACCTTCAGTTGGGTACATAGCAAGAGAAGCTCCTGAAGGGAAGTTATTGGAGGCTTGGGTTGAGAAGCTCAAGAACACCGAGTTTGAGCTCTGTGATGTCACAAACGGGTTCTCAGATTTGTTCTCTGTCAAGGATGAGAATGAGATAACGAATGTGAAGAAGGCCGCGTTCTTGACTTCTTCGGTGATGAAGCAATTTGTGGTTCCTAAACTCGAGAAGGTCATCGATGAGGAGAAGAAGATTTCTCATTCTTCTTTGATGGATGAGACAGAAAAGGCGATCTTGGAACCTTCTAGGATAAAGGTGAAGCTGAAAGCCGATAATGTTGATATTTGTTACCCTCCAATCTTTCAAAGTGGAGGTGAGTTTGATCTCAAGCCAAGCGCTTCGAGCAATGATGAGTTTCTTTACTATGATTCGACTAGTGTGATCATTTGTGCTGTTGGGTCAAGATACAATAGCTATTGCTCAAATGTTGCAAGAACTTTTTTGATTGATGCTAATGCTATGCAAAGCAAGGCTTATGAAGTTCTTCTCAAGGCTCAAGAAGCTGCCATAAGTGCTTTGAAATCTGGAAACAAGGTCTGTGCTTCATACCAAGCTGCTCTCGGAATAGTTGAGAAGGAAGCGCCCGAGCTTGTTGGAAATTTCACTAAAACTGCAGGAACTGGAATTGGGCTTGAGTTTCGTGAATCTGGGCTTAGTCTCAATGGGAAGAACGAACGGGTTCTGAAACCAGGCATGGTTTTTAATGTCTCTCTTGGGTTTCAGAACTTGAAGATAGAGACTAAGAACCCGAAGACTCAAACATTCTCAATGTTGGTGGCTGATACTGTTATTGTTGGTGAAAATGTTCCTGATGTAGTGACTTCCAAAAGCTCCAAAGCTGTGAAAGATGTGGCATACTCGTTCAATGAAGATGATGAAGAAGATAAGCCAAAAGCCAAAGCTGAGGCCAAAGGAGGTGAAGCCACATTGTCCAAAGCGACCCTCAGGTCAGACAATCAAGAGATGTCAAAGGAGGAGCTTCGGAGGCAACACCAGGCTGAGCTGGCACGTCAGAAGAATGAAGAAACCGCGAGGCGCCTTGCTGGCGGAGGACCCTCTGGAGGAGACAATCGTGGGTCTGCAAAGACAATAGGTGATTTGGTCGCTTACAAGAATGTTAATGACATGCCTCCACCGAAAGAGTTGATGATTCAGGTTGATCAGAGGAATGAGGCTATTCTCTTACCAATCTATGGTAACATGGTACCGTTTCATGTTGCTACTGTGAAGAGCGTGACCAGTCAGCAAGACAGTAACAGGAACTGCTACATCAGGATCATCTTCAATGTACCGGGTACTCCTTTTAATCCCCATGACTCGAATACTCTTAAGTTTCAGGGTTCGATTTACTTGAAAGAAGTCTCGTTTCGATCCAAAGATCCTAGGCATATAAGTGAAGTTGTTCAGTTGATTAAGACCTTGAGAAGACAGGTTGCTTCCAGAGAGTCAGAGAGGGCTGAGAGAGCAACATTGGTGACCCAAGAGAAGCTTCAGCTTGCAGGGGCGAAGTTTAAGCCTATAAGGTTGAGTGATCTGTGGATTCGTCCTCCATTTGGTGGGCGAGGAAGGAAGCTTACTGGTTCAGTTGAAGCTCACACTAATGGGTTTCGATATTCAACCTCAAGAGCTGATGAGCGAGTTGATGTTATGTTTTCTAACATCAAGCATTCGTTTTTTCAACCAGCTGAGAAGGAGATGATCACTCTGCTTCACTTTCATCTGCATAATCATATAATGGTTGGGAACAAAAAGACTAAAGATGTGCAGTTCTATGTTGAGGTGATGGATGTGGTGCAGACCCTTGGAGGAGGGAAGAGATCAGCTTATGACCCTGATGAGATCGAGGAAGAGCAGCGCGAAAGAGACAGGAAGAACAAGATCAATATGGATTTCCAGAACTTTGTGAACCGAGCTAATGATCTTTGGGGGCAACCCCAGTTCAAAGCATTTGATCTTGAGTTTGATCAGCCATTGAGAGAGCTTGGCTTCCATGGAGTCCCCCACAAGGCCTCGGCTTTCATTGTTCCAACCTCAAGCTGTCTTGTTGAGCTCATAGAGACTCCGTTCGTTGTGATCACATTGAGTGAGATTGAGATTGTGAATCTTGAGAGGGTTGGTCTTGGGCAGAAGAATTTCGATATGGCTGTTGTGTTCAAGGATTTTAAGAGGGATGTGTTTAGAATCGACTCCATTCCTTCAACATCACTCGATGGGATTAAGGAATGGCTTGACACAACCGATCTCAAGTACTATGAGAGTAGGCTGAATCTGAACTGGAGACCGATTCTCAAAACTATAACCGATGATCCGGAGAAGTTCATTGAAGATGGTGGGTGGGAGTTTCTGAACATGGAAGTTGATGATTCTGATTCTGACAACTCTGCTGAGTCTGATCAAGGATACGAGCCTTCCGATGTGCAGTCTGACTCAGGATCCGAGGATGAAGAAGATGATAGCGAATCATTGGTAGAGTCTGAGGATGGTGCAGATGAGGATTCTGAGGAGAACTCAGAGGAGGAAGAAGGGAAGACCTGGGAAGAGTTGGAGAGGGAAGCAAGCTATGCTGATAGGGAGAAAGGTGATTCCTCAGATAGCGAGGAAGAGAGGCAGAGGAGGAAAATGAAAGCTTTCGGGAAGGCCAGAGCTCCTGATCACAAGAGGCCTCTTCCAGGCGGCGGCCTTCCCAAAAGGCCCCCACCTGGCGGCGGCCTTCCCAAAAGGCCCCCACCTGGCGGGAACTTTGCAAAAAGGCCCCCACCTGGCAGTAACTTTGCCAAAAGACCCCCACCTAGTGGGAGTCTTCCCAAAAGGCCCCCACCCTCGGGCGGGAGCCTTCCTAAAAGGCCCAAGTTCAGGTGATATGTGACACTAAATGCCCTTTCCTTGCTCTCACTCATCCATAGAAGACTATGCAGCATCAGGATTCGAAACAGCTGCTTTACACGGTAGTTGCAGAAACTTCACTTTTCAGCGTTCCTTTTCTTCTGAAACTGTTTTAAAGATGTTTTCTTTTCGTAGCTCTGTCTTAGATTTTTGTTGGGTATTGTTTGTTACGAGCTTAAATTCTATCGATGAAGTGGCAATATGAAATGACATGAACTTGAACTTGTCAACTTTGTCTGAACACTTGAGACACTGTCTTGTTGCAGGTCCACAAGTTGCAGGAACTGGGGTTTGAGAGCTGTAAGAGCCATTGATCTTGCTCCTTCACCAAAGATGGAGCTCTGGCTTGCTAGAAAGAGCTGTGCTCTTTGGAAATGCATGGCTATGGAGAATCCAACAGCTTTGACATGAAAGCTTTTTCAAGTGCAATCAATTTACAGGGACTTCTTGCCTTACCATTATGCATATGCATAACTAAGTTGATCTTGTTATGTCATTACTGGGAAAATATTGTTTATTCATAGTTCATATATTAGATGAGTTTTTACACCTGAAAAGTCTACCGTAGTTGGAGTGACCATATTTTCCTTTTTAAGTTTAATTGTCAAAAATTACCCTTATGTATTGATCATGTGCAGAAAACTACCCTACGATATGGTAACTCAGAGGATAAAATTTAGACCAAAATTCTGACACACTTGACTTATTGTTCAATTCTTAAAGTATATAAATGATTTGTGGTCGATTCATAAATGTAATTCATCTATGACTAAAATACAATGTCTTATTGGTCACTTTTAACCTCAGGGCTGTATTCCATACGTGACCAATATATAAGGGCAACTTTTGACAACTAACCATTTCTTTCAAATGGACTTGAGATCATATAATCTCTGGTTTCGATCTAACCGTTGGTATAATTTGGATTCTCAAGTCCACTTGGATTTACCCGGTAGTCGTTAAGTTTTCTCACTCCTCGAGACTAGGGCTAGAATAAGATTTCCCAATTTTCGGGTTCATTTTTCTAAGTTTAGAATAAAAATCTGATTTGAGATAATTTTGAAAATATTGTTTTTATCATCCACTATATAAGGGCTATTTTTGTCCTTTTGAAAAGAAATAAACAGTAAATTAATCGGTTTTGTAAGTTGAGAGGGGTACGAGAGTCATTTCAAAAGTGGGTCCCACAGCCACCATACGGTCTCATAAAACGCACGCTCTTCGTACATGCCACCCGCCACCAACCAAACCGAACCGAACCAGTCATCGTCATCATTAACCTCTCGCCTGCACCGGGTTAGGTTCGAGAGTTTGGTGATATACAGAGAAACCCAATATCGTCTCTCAAAGCTCTCTCTTTCTCTCTCTCTTAGAAGCAATTGACTTGAACCAGCAATGGCTCGAAAGAAGATCAGAGAGTACGACTCCAAGCGCCTCCTCAAGGAGCACCTCAAGCGCCTCTCCGGCATCGATCTCCAGATCTGCTCCGCTCAGGTCAATCTCTCTCTGTATCACTGCGTGTGTTCAATACTTGCTACAGATATAGGTGAAGGGTCATTGACTTAGATTAGGACTGTGCTTACTCTGAGTGGGACCTTGGAAATGTTGGGTTTTCATTTCATGGGTTGTGATGGTTTTGCAATTGATCAGCCTAGTTGACTGTTTATTGTATTGGCTGTTCAGAAATTCTGGGTTTTTTTGGTTGAAGATGAAATTGAATTTGGATCAGGGATTTTTTGAATTGAATTGGGTTGATCTTTGTTCATGTCCTTCAATTTGGATTTTGGTCATGGGTTGTGATAATTGTGCAATTGATCAGCTTAGTGGACTGTTTGTTGTATTGCTGTTTTTAGAATTTCTGGGTTTGTTTGGTTGAAGATGAAATTGAATTTGGGTCAGGGATTTTTTGAACTGAATTGGGTTGATCTTGGTTTTTGTCCTTCAATTTGGATTTTGGTCATGTCCGACTCTAAGCTTCCTGGATTGTTTAATAGTACATCACTTGGTTTGAGATTTCTTTGTTTTGAATCTAGATTGAGATTTAACTCGGGTGATGCTTGTAATTGATCTGAAATCCCTTCAGGGTTTGGAAATTTCGGTTAGTGTAGAGTTTAATGATTTGATTTATTTGGTAAGTAAGTTCAATAAAAGGGAAAGTTTGGCTAGAGCTTAATCGAAGTTTTTTTTTTCTCTTTTTTTGGTAAGATATATCGGCAATTTGGTATGGGATGATGGGTAAACAACAATCTAAGTTTGGAAATGGACTTTCTTCTGCATTTAATGATTTCCCGATGAGTTAAATTCTGCGCTGAAATCATAATCTTTAATGCTTTCATCTTTTACATGAATGTTCACTGAGAACTTGACTTTACTTTAGCTCCTAACATGAATTAAATGATTTCTTTTCTCAGGTGACAAGTTCTACAGACTTCACTGAGCTAACAAACGAACAGCCATGGCTTTCATCAACAAAACTAGTTGTGAAGCCCGATATGCTGTTTGGAAAGCGAGGGAAGAGTGGTCTGGTAGCACTGAATATGGATCTAGCCCAAGTTGCTGAGTTTGTGAAAGAACGTCTTGGTGTTGAGGTATTGCCTGAAATTTCTTGTCGCTATGTAGCTGATGATTCCATTTTAGTGACATTAAAATTAAATCTTCTTCAGGTTGAGATGGGAGGTTGCAAGGCACCGATAACGACATTCATTGTGGAACCATTTGTTCCTCATGACCAAGAGTTTTACCTATCGATAGTATCTGATAGGCTTGGCTGCACCATTAGCTTTTCGGAATGTGGAGGAATTGAAATTGAAGAGAACTGGGATAAGGTATGGTTATGAAACCATTTGATCCTTATGATTATGTAAAGGGTAACTGTAAACACCCTTGGCGACCTCTGTTCCTCAAAAACACACTGTATAGGTGAGGGGTTATCAGTAACACACTGTAAAGGTGACAGTGTGTTACTAATAACCCCTCACCTATTGGGGTTCCTAAAACTCTAAGGTCGTCGAGGGGGTGTAAATAACATTTTCCCTTATTATGTAAATGGAGGCATGGGTTTGATTTCTTTTTATCTTTATCTTGTAATAGGTCAAGACTGTATTTCTTCCAACCGAGAAGCCGATGAGTTTGGAAGCATGTGCTCCATTGATAGCCACACTTCCATTGGAGGTAGTCCACAAGTACTTTTCATATACTTTTGCACTAGCTCAAACACTTAGAAGATGAACTTTACATTTGTGATGAATTTCCATTGGTGTTTGCTATGAAGCTGGTAATTTGGTTTCTTATGTTTTGTGTCACTTCAGTGGTGAAGGTTAAGAAAAGAGCAATACATTGGTGTAGTACTATATATTAAACTAGGGATAATCTCACTCAGTTATACTCAAGTATGCACCTTTCTCAATCAACTATCCTGAAGTTGAATAAGCCTTTGACAACCTCCCCAAGTTTTTGTAGTCTCAATTTTTATCCCAATTCTGTCAAATTCAGGATGTGAGATGGCGAAAATACCTTTACTTATTTTACACGGAGGTATTTTAGTCATTTCACACTCAAAATTTGACGGAATTGGATGAAATGAGACTATAAACTTTAAGGGGGCTTTCAAAAACTTCTGAAACTTAGGGGTAGTGAGTTGTGAATTGTACATACTTGGGGGTAGCTGAGTGACATATTTCCAACTTCTTATTCTCTTTAATGACGTGCTAATGCTAATTTCGCTTACCCAGATTCGAGGGAAAATTTCTGACTTCATCATGGGTGTTTTTGGTGTGTTTCAAGGTATTATGATTAACCTTCATTTTTTTCTTGATTCCTACTCACAATGCATTGGAAATTATATCTATCGCCCATAGCATCTCTACTTCATGAACTCAACTTGAAGTAACATACTTTCATTATCTTATCGTGTTATGGTAAATGCAGATCTTGACTTCAGTTTCTTGGAGATGAATCCATTCACGCTGGTGAACGGTGGGCCATTTCCACTCGATATGAGGGGAGAATTGGATGACACCGCAGCCTTCAAAAACTTCAAGAAGTAACGATTTGCTTTCACAAACATGCTCACTCCTATATGTTATACCATAGTTCTGTACTTGAAAAATACCTTGTAAAAATCCAGGGATAATTGCAAAAAACTGCTCCGAACTTTACTTTTTGTTGCACTTTATGTAAATTTGTTTCGAAATGACAATTTTACCATTTAGAAATAATAAGTAAAAAAGAAAAAAATTCAGAATTTTCATCTCCCTTAATTGTCTTCCTCTTTGTATGTCGAAAGAGGAAGAAAATTAAAGGGGGCGAAAATCTTCTATTCTTACTACTCATTATTAAAATTTAAAATTCATGGATAGAATCGTCGTTTTGAAACTAATTTACACAATGTGCCACAAAAAGACAAGTTCAGAACACTTTTTTTACAATTATCAAAAGAAGAGGGCTACAACTTGCAAAAAGTTAATACCTCGGTACTTTTTTTTTGCAATTATTCTTAAAATCTATTGCCTAATCTATATGTTGCTATGTTCTTAGGTGGGGTAACATAGATTTTCCACTGCCATTCGGAAGAGTTTTGAGCTCTACAGAAAGCTTCATTCATTCTTTGGATGAAAAGGTACTTGTGTTTACATTCTGGTTTGTGTGAAATACATGAAATAAGGGTTAATTGCTAAAAACTACAATATGTATTGTTCACTTGCAAAAAATATACACTATGTATTGTCCATGCTTTAAACTACATTGTGTATTGTCCACGTGCAAAAAAATACATTTATGTAATGTCCACGTGCGGAAAACTACATCATGTATTGTCCACTTCCCTAATTTTAACGGAGTATTCCAAAATTTTGTGAGTAAACGACCGTGGTCAAAAGATAATGTAGTTTAAAAGTGTGGACAATACATAAAGTAGTTTTTCGCAAGTGGACAATACATAATGTAGTTTTTAGCAATTAACCCATGAAACAACTGTTAAGGAGCAAATACATTTATCATTTTTTCTACTTATTATTATTTGTATTCTACAGACGAGCGCATCCTTGAAATTCACAGTTTTGAACCCGAAAGGACGCATCTGGACTATGGTAGCTGGAGGCGGTGCTAGTGTTATATATGCAGACACTGTAAGTGCAAGAACTTTCCCATGTCTGATTGATTATCCGCGATTGAGGCACTTTGAACTTATCTCACGAAAGTACACTAACCTAGTAAATGATAAATATAACCTTCATTAATTTCAAATTCTGAAAAAACATGCCGTATTTACATTGAATTTCACCTGTGTTCCCTAAATTGCCACAGGGGTATTTTCGTCGTTTTTACCCAAATATATGATCTTGAACTTTTCATTTTATATGTCAGGGATATGGGTTATGCATCCGAGTTTGGTAATAAATGACAAAAATACGATTCATTCATTTTCAAATTTTCAAAAACATGCCAGTTACATTAAATATCACCCTAAATTGCTGCTGGGGTATTTGTCTTTTATTTCCCAAATATATGATCTTTAATTTTTCATTCTATAGGTTAAGGATTTGGGTTATGCATCTGAGTTTTGTTAACTTTACTATATTTTGGTAAAAAAAATGACAAGAGCACCCTTCATTAATTTTCAAAGATATGCCATTGTTTCATTAAAAATTACCCTAAATTGCCGCAGGGGTATTCTTGTCATTTATTACCAAAAATATATGATCTATTAACTTCTCATTTTATAGGTTGGGGATTTGGGTTATGCATCCGAGCTTGGTAACTATGCAGAGTACAGTGGAGCTCCTAACGAAGAGGAGGTTTTGCAATACGCAAGAGTCGTTATCGATGTAAGGAATCGTTTTTGGAACCGATGCTTCGGCTAAAGTTAGAAACTCTAACAATGATGTATATTTTGTAGTGTGCCACTGCAAATCCTGATGGACGGAAGAGAGCCCTTCTGATTGGCGGGGGCATAGCGAACTTTACAGATGTTGCTGCCACGTTCAACGGGATTATCCGAGCTCTGAGGGAAAAGGTGCGTGCTCGAAATGCAATTGTACAAACTTAAACTTCGCATATAGTTTGTTCTTTGTTCTTACTCTCGACTACATATGTTTATGACAGGAGGAGAAGCTAAAGGCAGCTAGAATGCACATCTATGTTCGACGGGGTGGCCCTAACTATCAGACCGGGTTGGCTAAGATGCGCACCTTGGGCGAGGAACTAGGAGTGCCCCTCGAGGTATGTAATAATATTTAGTTTATTTTTATACTTAAGTCCCAAAATAAGTGTTACCGTTCCATTTTTGCAAAAACTAAGAATGGATTAGTCTGTATTAGAACATCTCCAATGCTAATCTCCCCCAGCCCAGACGAATCCGCCTCTTTACTGGCCGATTCGCCCTGCCTCCCGCTGTGGTATTAGCTCGGTGCATGGGCAAATAGGGGCGAATAGCCATCTGTCGCATGGCAAGTGGTCACAAGGTGGACGGATTGACTGGGCAATGAATCATTCACCCCGGAGGCGATTCACCAAAAACCCTTTTTCGCCGATTCGCCCTGCATTGAAGAAAACCTTAGAGTTTCCCCCATACCCCTATATGCTTTTATTGTTCAGGGGTACTATTGGTAATTCACATATAAAGAACTAACACCAAAAAAATCTCATGAAAGTATATAAACCTTGTTACATTTTTCACTTGGACCATAATACTACAAAATATTCTCACTCAACTGCACTAAACTTTCAAATTTCCTCCCACCTTACTTTTTTTTCGGTAGTAAATGACAAAAATATCCTTCACAGATTTTCAAAAGTACGTCACTGTTATAGTAAATTTTACCCTAGTTCTCTATATTGTTGCAGAGGTATTTTTGTCATTTATTAGTAAAATAGAGTAAAGTGGGAAAATCTAAGGGTCCAGTGTAGTTATTAGGGATAATTGCAAAAATATACCATGAGGTGTTCACTTTTTGCAACCTGTAGCCCTCTTCTTTCGTAATTGCAAAAAAGTGCCATGAACTTGTTTATTGTTGCACTTTGGTTCCAAGAGTCTGATTCATATGCTGCATTTATCCAATTTTCATAGCGTAAAAAAGATTACACAAATTTTAATTTATGAACTTCACATCGACTTTCTAAACTTCATTTTGTCGTTATTCGCTTATGTCGCCGATATTCTGACTATTTCTGTTGCAGGTTTATGGTCCGGAGGCCACCATGACAGGCATATGCAAGCAAGCAATCGATTGTGTCATGTCTGAAGCGTAATTCCCAATTCTTTCCCATCGTGTCTCATCCATAAAATGTCTGTAACGAACTTGGATTGAATTGTTGCGAACTTCATAAACTTCATCTCTTGTTTTTTCTATTCGAGCTTGTTTACCTGAACAATTCTATCAGAACAATTCATTCTGTGATCATTTGATAAAGTGTGATATGTATTGATTTTGGATATACTTCAGTTGATATGTGTTTCGGGACAAATCGTGTATTCGTGTTAACTAGGAACTCATAAACGTAAAAGAAAGTTACCATTTTCTCACTCTCTGCCCTGAAAGTGTGAGAAAATCCAACTGGGTCTCTGTAAATTAGCAAGAAAAGTATTGATTTTGTTTCTGGAATATAGGTCTGCAATGGACATGGAAGCCGAAGTTTGTAGCAGTGGAGCTACAGAGGATACTGATGTTGTGCTCAAATGGGGAAGAAGAAAGAGACTTCGATTTGTGAAGCCGACGGAGCTTCAACCGTAAATCTTGGCCGCAGTTTTTGGGGATGATCGTAAATTTTTGGGTTTTGACTAAAATCTTAAGTTCAATTCTTTCTCTCTCTCAAGTATTTTTCAAGATATGTTTATGGCAAAGGTACTTTTAGAGCAACTTCAGTGATGTTAAGAGCATCTGCAGTGGGATCAAACTACGATTAGCTTGACTATTCCATCTGATTCGTCAAGAATTCCGAGTCTCTCACAACTCAGTCAGCTGATAGAATATAAAGAGTGTGTTTTATACTATTCATTTTACAGTCCATTTTCGTCGACGGCTTGGGAAGGCGCCAGCGCAAATGCCGTGTGGAAAATGCCAGCGCAAATGCCGCGTGGAAAACGCCAGTGCAAACGCCGCAACAGAGACATTTAGGCCGGCGTTTACAAAATGCCAACACGATAGCTCCAACAAAGAGTCACCGACTACGGATGCTCTTAGTCCAGCTTAGACGAATATGATGATAGAGGAGAGAAAAATTGTTCATATTTTACGAGACCAATCATCGACGATAATCCTTCCGTCTAGAAAACAATTTGAACCAAAAGCCTGATTTGCTCCCCGTTAAGATGCTCTCACAATTAAATAATTAACAGTTGTCTGATTAAAACTTGTACATAATTTAAACAACGTAGTGTAGAAGAAAAAGGAGCAAAAATAGTAAAAGCGTGAGCGGCAGGATTCGAACCTGCGCGGGCAAAGCCCACATGATTTCTAGTCATGCCCGATAACACCTCCGG
>JAYMTN010000509.1:0-16261 GCA_036897425.1 Erodium trifolium | reverse complement strand
CCTCTAGGTCTGTCATTAGTCGAAACCCTAGGTGTATCAATTATCGGAACTCTAGCTTCATCTCCAACAACAACCCTAGGTGTATCAATTAATAATAACTATTTAATAATTTCCTTATTAAATTATGTTATGTTATTTAATATTTTCTTAATAACTACAATAATTTTCTTGATAATAACTATTTAATAATTTTCTTAATAAATTATGTTATACTATTTAATATTTCCTTAATAATATGTTGTAATTTAAGATTTCTAATTTAAGATTACATAGTTTCTGGTTCTTCATTTAATATTTTATCATTGGAGCTCTTAAAAAAATAAAAATCGTGTAATTCTCATGGTTTTAGACCCACATTTGATCGATCCCGTCTTTTTCCACTGTGAGAACCGAATTGGATTAAACCCATATTAAGGAAAGAGTTGGTTCAATTGATCCGAGAGTAGACCAATTGTAGGTGCTCTTAAATGTAGACATGTGAGTTTTAATCTCATATCGAATAATTATGGAGAAATATATTGATTGGTAACTTTGTGTATGGTAATTATTGTTCAAGGCAACGATAGCAGCACCGGTGAAAGGGAAGATGTTCAAGGGACTATGCCTATGCTATGCAGTGGTGATCGCCACATTTTTCAGTGTGGCAATCTCCGGCTACTGGGCATTCGGCAACTCGACTGAGGCCACCGTCATCTACAACTTCATGGCCGGTGAGGAGCCACTCGTGCCCACTTGGTTCCTCTTCATCATCAATGTCTTTATCCTCTTCCAAGTTGCTGCAGTCAGTGCGGTCAGTTTCTTTATACATGCATTAGTGTTGGATCAACCAAGTTACCCTACTCCTACTGTGCTAATCCTTGCAGATATACCTGCAACCAACGAACGAAGCGCTGGAGCGCAAGTTTTCCGACCCCAACATGGATCAATTCTCAGTCCGGAACGTGGTGCCCAGGCTGGTTTTCCGATCACTGTCGGTGGCGGGGGCAACAATTTTAGCGGCAATGTTTCCATTCTTTGGTGATCTGAATGCGGTTCTAGGATCATTTGGGTGCATACCTCTCGACTTTGTATTGCCCATGGTGTTCTACAATGTGACCTTCAAGCCCACCAAGAACAGCCTCGTTTTTTGGGTCAACACATTCATTGCAGCAACATTTTCAGTGTTGGGAGTTTTGGGGGCTATAGCCTCTGTCAGGCAAATAGCGATTGATTCCAAGACCTACCATTTATTTGCTAACTTGTAACAATTTATATAGTGATTTGATGAACTAGTGATGCAATATGCAAGCCATATTAATACCATGACTTGATAAAAGTTTACTTTTATTATCAGAAACGACATGACACATAATAAACTTCAACTCTCAAAACAGAGTTGAGTGAAGCAGACCGCATTAAACTAATTGAACATTTGCATGATTATTGGAAAATGACTAACAGACTTCATAACAAGTCCGGATGCTGAGAGAACGACTGCAGATACTCCTTCAAATGGTTGTTCCTGTTTACAGAAAAAAAATATGCAGGCAATTTACTAACAGACTTTAGAATAAGCAAGGCGAAGAACACGGCGAGGATTCACTGACCTTAATGTCACTTGGCATAGGAATCAAGTATCTTCTGTGGAGCTTGAATCAAAAGATTCATCTCTATCAATGCTAACACTGGTTGCATCCTGTTCACTAGCTTCAGCTTCTTGTGCGGGGCGGTGGTTGAATGAAGAAATTGCTAGTTCCAGATTCACTGTTGAGGGTACCACTCCAAGAGTAATCTGACACAACATACCCATTGAATGGTTGTTAAATCATCCCCTTGTTTCTATTTTTATTTTATTCCGTTCCTTCATCGTAAAGGTAATGTAGAGAAAGGGCATCAATGCAATTCAACCCTTGCTTGCGTATATGATTAGCATTTGGGAAATTATGTACTTACTTGAATCGGCATAGCACCAATGAGTGGTGAACATGCCGTTCCTCCACGCAGAGAAGCATCTGGACCACTAAAATTAATGGTCAGGTGAGTATTTCTGGGTCCTCCGCCCATGATAGGTGGAGTTATAAAGCCATTCAAGATGACAATCTCAAAATGACCCTGTATGAAAAGAAAAGAAAAGAAAAATACGTTTGTCACTATATACATACTTCATGAGAGAAGTAAGGTCAAACAGATAATTATGGCACAATAACCAAAAGTGCAGTTATATATACTTCATCAGCATTCAAATAAATGTATGGGAAAGTTTAACAATTTCTGTACCAAAATTGGTTGTATAGATTGGCATTTATCTTAGTGCTCTTGACCAAATCTACATTGTTATATTCTGCCTTAACGGATTCGCAACTTCATCTGCCCATTTGAGGCAGTGTTATTACTGAAGAATTTAAGACATCTCATGAAGACGAATATTATGGTCTCTACATAGCATAAAATAATTATATATTTGCATCCAATCGTACTAACGACCTCTAGAATATGGTCACAGTTGTACACAAGCAATACGACACAAAGCTAAGCGATGCCATAAGTTCAGATTTCACAATCGAATTTTAGTTGCGAATACTGTCTAGTAGTTCAACATTCAAGCTACTATACCACACTAGTGGTACTAGCATAAACACCAAAACCTATTCAACCATTTTTAGGTAAACATTATCATATGCTTGTACCATAAAAGGCAAAAAACATAATCAAATCTCACACTAACAAGGCTCTAGATTATTTAACTTGTTTCCCCATTAAATTCAAAGCAAATCTCATTCATTAAAAATCAAATTCTGTCATCTCAGACTCAAACAGATAATTACACAACAATTAAATCATACTACATCAAAGACGAACCAAAAAACAGAACTTTAGAAAAGAAAATCATTTGACAACAGCCTTTGAGTTACAGACATGAAGAATTGGATTACAGACTATGAAAATCAACATCATTTCAGATATAAATTTCAACACAGTAGTATATCAACAATAAGAAAAATTGTAGTTAGAGATCTTGCCCTATATGTTCTTGTTCCAGAATTGGTTTGGATGCTAACACAGGAAACCGCACCAACTGCAGAAAGGATCATGAAATTTTGGGCATGCCTTTGACAGTAAGAAACCAGTTCTTCCAAAATGTCCTACAACAAGCAAAAGTGGCTCCAATCATAATCGAAGAGTATAAAACTATAATAGATGATATTTAAACCAAATTGATTGAACCATGTATTACTTCATTGGGCTTAACAATCAATATGTGGGGTCTGAACATTCTTTTCTATCTTGAATCTGAACATCGTTCAAAAATCAAATCATAGGTCAGCAAACAGTAATGTTACGTTACCAGCATCTGTAGCAAACAACAGGAACCTATAATTAAACAACGAGTAGAAGAATTTTGTACCAGCAAATGGCCTAAACCAGAGGGAAAACAAGGTGCAGAACTCAACAATTCTTTGTCTTGGGCTGTTGATTTTTTTAATCATCATTTTGCACATCTTTATAGTTGTTTTTAGGGGGACAGGTGAATTGTATTGGTCCGGGGCTAACTCTTGCCAAAAAGAAATAAATATTATTAAACAAAAACTACCAAACTAACTTGCTTAAACATTTAATTTAATACCTATATACGTAGATTTACTGTTACTAGAGCATTCTGTTCACATACCGAGCACTTCGGCAGTCGGTATCATGTATGAATAAAAGTTCAAAGAACCAACAAATGTACCTTTCCTATATTCCTTCTCTTCCGAACTTAATTCTTTCTCTAGACGACAATCACTATAAGTAGAAATCCAAAAAAATAATAAATGCACTCTAAAGCATGGTAAATAGAGTGACAACTAATTCATGTATGGAAGATAACAAGTTCTCCCATCCCAAGGAGATTTTGGCAAGAAGAACAATGTTTCACAAAGCCATCACATGTCAATAGTGAACATGAACGTATACAAGTGTCTAACAATTGTTGCCGATAAGGAGAGAGAAATTTGATAGTATTGAGGATCAACTCAAATAAAAGGCTAAGTTCATAGTTAAGACTCATTTTATTATTTAATTCTCCAATATGTCCCTTCATGTGCAAACTCGTTATGATACTTCTTTGTAAGTGCAAGCTCACCTTTAATCTCTGTGAAGAATTATAGCATTTTTTTAATCCGAATACCAGTGAGGATTCGAACACATAACGACCTCTAGACCAGTAAAGCTTTGAAATTATACGAAGACTAATTAATGTAACAATTTAAACTTATAGTTGAAGGGGGACTTATAATGTTATACTCCCAAGTATCTTTCAATAGATTCAAGTGACACATTGTAAATAAGTGTTGCATAAAAATGTCAAGATTATGATTTACAGTACATATAACACGGATACAATGTACGAGTTACAGCACGAGGGTGATCTTGACGGAATGGTAAAGTTGTTACCTTATGACCTTGAAGTCACAGGTTGAAGTCAATATACAATCTTCCCGTAGATACATAAGTGGCATTCCATGGGCTATACAGTAATAATGCAAATCTAAACGACCAAGTCTTTTCCTAAAAAACGCTAGGGTCAAAAATATGAATCTGTTAATAAAAAAACTCCTTGAGGATTCTTTGCTCATATTCTCCTCTCCCTTCCCACCTTATTTAAATGCTGTCTCCTTCATTAAGTCAAAGGTTATCGTGTAGTTTCTCACCACTTTCCCCCTCCTGGTCTCTGGCACTACCTTATTTTCATTGTGTATGCTTAAGCATAAGTTAAATTCTTAATGCAACTTTTTCTATCAACCTGCCCATCAGCAGTTCAGCCTCTCCAATAAAACTTGTAATGGAAAACTAGAAAATGCCCAATACAAAATATCCAAGTAATCTTCTAACCCCCCAAAATTAAACAAAGATCTTGAAGTTAAATTTCTTGAGAGGGAGGCAAGCAAATCATACAACTTCAAGCAAATACCAAATTAAGACATTTCAACAAACGGGTGGTGGGTTCATACAATGATAGATACAAGATAATACAGAATTGCATTGAAACCGTCAAATTACACTAGAAAATAGAAATGCAATGTTACAACAATGTTACAAACGTGAAAATGGCACCATTTCAAGCGAATGAGGTCGGTGGTTACCTACATAGCAGCAGGATCGAAGCTTCGGTCGCCTCTGTAGCCCGTACGCATTGCGTAGCCATCTTATGAGCCCTAGAGACCTACCGCGATTTTCCTTCCACTGTAGATGTACAGACTAGCAACAATTAGAGAGTTTACGAACTTCGTATTGAAAATATTCATCGAATAGGACTTGGAGGAAGGGAAATGGTCAGCAACACTGAGTTTCATGTGGCACCCTCCCAACTTTCGCGGCATCCAAACAGATCCACAACTTCCATAGCCTCTACTGTGCATTTCCGGCAAGGTTGCTTACTTGGGCTTCGTCAACCTCAAAACGAGTTGGCCCTAAAGGCCCAATACCCCTTTCAAACTAGAATCAAAAGTACGGATGGCAATGGGTACGACATGGGTATGGGTATGGTTTTGTGATACCTGTATTTTACCTGATTTTCATACCCAATATGCATATTTTATTCATACCCGTTCAATAGTCTACCTGATCTTTACTCGTTCGGATCGAGTATTGCCCTATCCGACTCGTTCATATAACATGTGGACTATCAATATGTATGTAACTGGAAAATAAAACGAGAGTTAAATGGTTAAATGACATAAAGAAGGTCATCTATGTTCAATATATTTTCACAAACTGGCTAATATTAAAGATATCAAGAATAAAATAAAGGAAATAAGGGGATGTTGTATGAGCCAAGGGAAATTAAGGTTCATGCGATAGAACACTTTGCAGCTCGTTTTGTTAAGTCGGATCATATCGAAGTCAAGCTACTGTTGCTTCCATTTAAGAGACTATTGACGATTCAAAAGGATGAGATAGAGGGACCTTTCTTCTCCGTGGACATAAAACAAGCTCTGGATGATTGCAGTTGAGAAATACTCATGCCCACGTTCTATGGAGTATTTCTCAATGTGAGTCATCCGATGTTAAATCATTAAAATTCATGATGTGAACTCATATCTTTATATGCATGATCAGTAAAACATGATCATCCAATTAACCATCACACTAACTCTAACTGTCGGATTAGACTAGGGATGGATGAAAAAACTACTCCTTTGTTCCTAAGAGTTCTACTATCAGGGAGCTACTTCAGATGCCTTAGAAAGAGTAGTATATTCATGTAGTTAACATTACATCAAATGATAATGAAAACACTTTTCTAACTTTTATTAACCACAAATGCCTTTGTATACAGATTGTGGCTAGTCCAAAGGCACAAAACCCAATAGTACCTTCCACCCTGTTGGCAATGTGATTTCCACTACGTGAGAAGTTTACTCCACGTCGTGGTGACGTGAGCTAAGTCGGCATGACTCGTGCTTCCTAAACTCTAACTGAAACGACATAACTTGATCCTCCACGCCATGGGCTCCTCCTTTACGTCGTGGGAAGGAAGGGTCAGTCAACAACTTGATTTTCATATTTTCTTTCTTCGCACCGAAACTCGCTCTTAAGGATCCCTCTCCTTTTTATCTATACGAAAGCTACAAATCCATGGTTAGGTTCAATACCTAGCCGTAAAACACAACAAAAGCTCGATTGGGTCAAAATTAAAAACAAAACAAAACAGCATCCAACTTCTCCGTTGCGCCAACGAGGGGTTTTCAACGATTATTCCTTGATGAACATACTTACCTTACCTGCCAGGTACGTATACTGTTCCACCCAATTACTATGGATTTGTAACTACTTTGCAGCCTCCTAATATGTCAAGACCATGGTCCGGTTAATCTTCGGGAAGAGCCCAAGCTCAAAAGACGAAGAAGAAACCCCAACCATGGACGTCGTCGGAGGATCAACAATTAATCTCATACTGGTTGCACACGTCCAAGTATGCGATCAATGGAATTGACGGATCGGGAGCCTCTTATTTGAAGACAATCGAAACAGAGTGCAACAAAGACTCCATTTTCCCGGATAAGGAGGGTGTCATATGAAGAATCACTGGAACAAAGTCTTCCTAAGGTTAAAAGATTCGATGTCGCTCTGAGGGAGGTCAAACCTACATGCACCAATGGATACAACAAAGCTATGTTGCCAAATATGACAATGAAGGCATACGCACAAGATGCGGTACAACGCGGTGAACCACCCGTCTTAGCGTGCCTTGATTGGTTGGAGGCTCTACATCTTGAGCCCAAATTACAAGCAGAAGAAGACGTAATGGGGGGAAGCGAACGAGATTGGATTGAGCAGGTACAACTCGTCCATAGCTACCGCTTCTGAACCTGAGTACGGTCATTAGTCACAACCCGAATCTTAGCATGATTTTCAATTGTCTCCTAGCCTTGTGGAAATCTCTCCATCCCCACCACCACCACTACCACCCAAACAAGTCCGTCCTCCAGATCAGAAGGAGGCCAAACGCAAAGATAAGAGGCCGACTCTAGAGGAAAACCCAACGATCCCACATTTGATCGAGTTCGTACATGCCAAATCTCATATGATGGAGATTCAAAATCGCACCAAATTGACCGACCAACTATGGGAGTTAGAAGAGAAGGACACAACTCCACAACAATTTGAGTTATGTATGGCATGAGCGACGCAAATATATCAAGAAGTTGATTGTTGTGTCGAATTCGATGTAAGGCCTTACTTTTATCATTGTTTTGTGTGTACTCAGCTTAAAGATCATGGGCACAACTTTCAAATTGTGTTGGCCCATATCTTAATGAATGTATGATCTTTAATTAATTTATGTGTAATCTCTAAATAATTAATGTGTAATTGTTTTTTTATCAGCGAAAGAAAATTTAAATTAAGCCTCTTCTGAGGATGAAAAGGAGTACAAGTGAGTGACCCAGCTACAAACCAGTGAATCGAGCGCTGGTATGACAACACAACCTCATGAATCCCACCACGGGGAGAAACCTGGATACATGAAAGAGCATTCCTATATAAGGAACCTCGGAATCCCAACAGGGAGGAATGAATACAAACCCAAAAAGGGAGGACAAAGGTCTCAAAACCTAAATAACAAACAATTAAGCGCAATACAAAAAGCTAAAAAGAGAGTCTACAACTCGGATTTAGGAACCATGAAGCCCAAGAAAAGAGGTCTGCGACCCGGATTGGTCAACCATGAAGCTCAACCAAAAAGAGCAAACGATATTGACGAACACTCAAAACACTGCTTAGGAAAGAAAACCCCTGTCTCATTAGGACCATCAACCAATCACACAGACTAGAAGGGGAACTAACACGTCGGCGGCCAACACCGCAAGCGACAGAGACAGTGTCGGAGAAATAAAGTCAACCAAACACAAAGAACCCTAAAATTGAAATCGAAGGAACCAGCTAAAAGGCACAAAGTCCAAACCTCTCATCGGCGGCCAACACCGAAACCGATGAGTCCTAACCACTAATGTGGAAGGAGGCAGCTGAAAACCGAATAGATAACGATAAAAGGGGAAATGGGGATTCAAATCCTTAGCAGAAGTAGAGATATATCAGTACCGAACCACAACGAGGCTTCAGATCCACGACGATCAACATCCGAAAGGAAGAGAAACGCATCCCATGAACAAATCTGAAACGACACGCGGTTCCACCAAACGAACCATCGGACTCGAATAGAACAGCACCACAACGATCAGTACCCTAGAGGATGAAGAAGCACGTCCCACGGCCGGAACTGAAACTAGTCATCTCCGATGAGTCGAAAGAGGCTTCACCAACAGCACCTCGGGAGGCAGATTTGCAGCAGAGTCGGGAATTCCGACAGTCAACACTAATCAGATCAAACTCCTTAAGACGCTGCCAAAACCACCAATACGCTCAAATGCAGTGACAAAAAAAACTGCCTCAAAGGCTGGATTTAGCAAGGTGACTGGAGGAGTCCAAGAATAGGGGAAAATAACCGACAAGCTGGCACCAACGAACAAGAAAAACCAAACCACAGCAACGACACACTCCACAAACAACAAAAAGGAGCTAAAAAGCCAAACCACCCGCGGCAGCAACCCAAGAGCCTGAACGAAACACACTACCAAACCACTTCCAACCACAAAGACCACCAAAGCCAGAAGACCAAGGTCGTAGCTGAAGCAGCACCTCATGGAGCAGCGAAGACCCGAATCTAGATCTGACCAAAAAAAGCTGACCTGAATAAACCAGAAACACCGGTAGAGAAGCCAACGCTGCTGACCAGAGGGGCAGAGAGGATCAGCAGATCCCCGGAGCCACACGCGCCACCCAACCAGCGCTGAACGGAGGGAGACTCCGGAGCACTGAGCAAGAAGGAAGCCTGCAACAGCCAGGGAGGCGAGCCACGAGCCAGGACCTGAGGTCCGGAACCAACACGCCGTGAACGGAGGGCAACCGGCGAGCAAGGAGTCAACCACACCCAAAATCTGCAGACGAGCAGATCTGAAGTAGAAGCGAGAACCCTACCCTTAAACAACCACGAGCAGGCCGGGAGAGGGACGTCGGTGCCGACTAGAAGAACGGAGGGGGAAGATGTGAGATCTGAGGCCTGCTAAGTCCAGCTTCAGAGCAACCCCCACCACAGCAACTCCCAGAGGTAGAGCTCATGAAGGCCGCAATAGGGATGGACGGAAGCATAGGGCCGACGACGGATCTGACGCGAAGGAGGAGAAGCATATCGGGGGAGGGAGAGTGACAAAGAGAAAGGGGGGAAGGAGAGGAAGCTAGGAAGAAAGGGGAAGCTGGAGTTCACCGCCGGCAACGGCAATGGCAAGAGCCACTACGTCACCGATGGTGTGATCTGAGGATGGGTAGGGTCTTTTTTTGCAGTTGAGAGAGAAGGGGTTTTTCACTTTCTCCTCTCTTGTTTTTCTAGTAGTGCAGTTGTCGATGCTTACAGCTCAAACCCGGAAATGAAAAGAGAATTAATGTGTAATTGTTATGTTTTAGAAAACATTGTTTCTTTATGTACACATAAATTTATTAATATTTTGATTTCGAGTTATTATGTAGGCTTCACATCAATGTATAATATCACAATTTAACATCACATCATCTAGTTTTGAAGTTTCCAAAATATAATATTTTGTTACAGATTTATGATTCAACATCGTGTTAACATATCGCACCACTATACATACTCTCAGTTCTTAGCATATCCCATACCATTTTTGATTATTCCCACTACTCCAATATAAGACTTCCTGTCTATTGCCCCAGCACACACTTAGAGCGGCTCATTTTCCCTCGGTCTGATCCACCATTCCCAGCCTCTGAGGGAATGTGGACACTCGAGATCGGGGAAACACAGAAACTCCTACCTAACCTGGGCGTCGAACACATCTAACGGGACGCACACCTCGCCGTGCCAAGGTCAGAGGTGGCTCGGACCCTAAGCTTCTCCTTTTCCTGGTGTTCTCCCTGGATGCCGTGTATTCCTCCAGATGTCTCGAGACCAATGTGTTTATTAAACACCATGATCATTTTCAGGTCGAATCAAGAAACAAACGAAGTGAGCTACGATCATGTGCACGTCATAAAAAGAATCTATCCCTTCAACCGTTACTTGGATTAATTGAACATATTAGCCCTCGTATCTCGAATATATTACTAAGACCTACATCTCGTCTTTTTCAATTTTATCATCTCTGATTTCAGAATGCTGACGATATCTTTAATATTTAATAAATTTCTACTTGTATGCTGAAAAAGAAACATCGTGCATACTCTGATAGTGGGAGACCTCACGTTCTTAGCATGTCCTTGACCATTTCTGATTATTCCCAGTAATGTTTGGGCACCACGCCACTTCTGCTGCTATATATTCATCATACAGCCCTCTCTTGTTCCTCACAAAATGGAAACCACCGCAAAAATGGTCTCTCCCGTTCAGATTCTCGGCCCTCCCGCCGCCGTCCAATCCAGCCTTCTCCTCGCCGCTAAACCCCCACTCGATTCCCCTCAAAATCATCCTTCCGATGGTGGGAGTGGCACGATCACGGGAACCTTGGCCAATCTGAGCCTCTCCGCAAGGCCGCCCATGGGCCTGACGGAGAACCTCTCCGCGACGTTCCTTTCCACCGGAAACCCCTGTCTCGATTTCTTCTTCCACATCGTGCCCGATACACCCGCCGATCAACTCATCCAGCGACTCCAATTGGCGTGGGTCTCCGATCCCTTGACGACCCTTAAGCTCGTTTGCAATCTCAGAGGAGTCAGGGGCACAGGGAAAGCTGACAAGGAAGGCTTCTACACGGCGGCGCTCTGGCTCCACGAGACCCACCCCAAAACCCTAGCCCTCAACGCCAGGGTTTTTGGCGATTTTGGGTACCTCAAGGATCTGCCCGAGATCCTCTTCCGCATCGTCGAAGGACTCGAGTGCCGTAAGAAAATGCTCGAGGAGTGTAAGAATCGCAAGAGGATGAAGGATTCGAGGTTCAAGAGAAATGGGCGGAAATCGAAGGTAACTTGGAAACAGGAGGAGGGTTTGTTGGAGAATGTGGAGGAAGTGGTCTTTGATAAGGAGAAGGCTAGGGTTTTGAGGAAGGAGAGGGAGATTGCTAAGGCTAGGAAGGCCTTGCAGATGTACAGGACCGATACACAGTATCGGTTCCTCTATGATTGTGTTTCAGATGTGTTCGCGGAGCTCTTGAAATCTGATATGCAGAAGTTGAACTCTGGGGAGATCCAGAAGATCAGCCTTGCTGCAAAATGGTGTCCTTCCATTGATTCCTCCTATGACAGGGCCACACTGCTCTGTGAGGGGATCGCTCTGAGGCTCTTTCCACTTGCCTCTCATCCAGAATATGAAGGCCTCGAGGATGCTCATTATGTCTTTCGGATCAGAGATAGGTTGAGGAAGCAAGTTCTTGTGCCATTGCGCAGTGCTCTCCAACTGCCAGAGGTCTATATGAGTGCAAATAGATGGAATGACCTACCTTACGGCAGGGTTGCATCTGTAGCAATGAAATCATACAAGGAACTGTTTTCCAAGCATGATACGGAGAGGTTCGAGGAGCATTTGGAGAATGTGAAGAGTGGCAAGGCAAAGATTGCTGCTGGAGCGTTGCTTCCCCACGAGGTTATTGCAGGTTTGGAGGACAGTGACGAGGGGAAAGTGGCAGAGCTTCAGTGGGCAAGAATGGTGGATGACATGTCAAAGAAGGGGAAGCTGTCTAATTGTATTGCTGTATGTGATGTGTCTGGAAGTATGGAGGGAATACCAATGGAGGTGTCTGTTGCTCTTGGATTGTTGGTATCGGAGCTGAGTGAGGAGCCATGGAAGGGCAAGGTGATAACTTTCAGTGAAAGTCCTCAGATTCACTTGATCAAAGGAGACAGCCTTCTGTCCAAGACGAATTTTGTGAGGCATATGGACTGGGGCGGTAACACTGACTTTCAGCAAGTCTTTGATCGGATACTGGAAGTAGCTGTGGCGGGAAATCTGAGTGAAGATCAAATGATAAAGAGAGTCTTTGTGTTCAGCGACATGGAATTTGATGAGGCAAATGGGAGAGATTCATATCCATACTCTGATGATGATGAGAGCGCCGGAGATAACACATGGGAGACGGACTATGAAGTGATACGGAGGAAGTACGGGGAGAAAGGATACAGCAGAGTGCCGGAGATAGTGTTCTGGAACCTGAGGAACTCGTCCTCTACTCCGGTGGTTGCCAAGCAGAATGGAGTGGCACTGGTGAGTGGCTTTTCCAAGAATCTGCTCACTCTCTTCCTGGAAGAGGGTGGGATTGTAAACCCTGAAGATGTCATGGCATTGGCTATTGGTGGTGAAGAGTACAAGAAGCTTGTGGTGTATGATTGATATATCAAATATCTAGCATCAATAAGCCATGCCATATGTTAGTTTTAGTGATCCTTTTAGGCATTCTAGCTGTAGGCCCTCAACCCTTCACTGTAGGCACACAACCAAGCAATATATCTGCTACTCTTTGATGGTTTCCATTTTTCTATTGAGCTTGGCCCATCTGTTTATGCAAATTTTGCAACTAGTTATCAATATGAAGAGAGTTTCAGGCTGTTTGCTAATGGAATCATGTTGTTATTCTGTTGATACATATACTACTATATGTTCTGCCATATTATGCATCCAAATTTTCCAGCAATTGCTCTTTGTAAATCTTTTGTACTGTGAGGTATTTGAAGTTCCATCCTGTGAATCCCTAGTACAATGTCTTTCACACATCCTAGGTTCAGTGCCAAAGTTATCAACAACACTAGCAATTATTAAGAACGAAAAAGTAAGAAGCATTCCCCCTAATTATATCAGTAGTAACTTGTATCATACTCTACTACAGCAATTAAACTAGTTTCTTCTTACTCGTACAAACCCACAAAGAGAGCCTGACCACTCAAATAAGAATACACAAGAACTAGAGTGTTGTCATGTAACTGAGATAGATTATAGGAGAGGCAAAAAAGTTGAAAGGCCAACAACTGAAAAAACGACTAAAACTATTTTACGGATAGAGAACCAACTGGTTTACAATTCACCAGAGATGGCTGACAATTCCACCAAATATTTTGATTATATGGTTTGGGAACCTGCTAACAAGCGCCACATTACTTATAAATAAAGACCCTCTTGTCTTCAATTAATACTTATTTCTCAATAGGTTATAGATTATCTCAGAGAGACTATTGATAGTCTGGACTGTATTGTTGAATCTAGGCCTTTGTCTACATCAGAATGTAACAAAAGGGGTGCTTTGAAAGCAAAACTATTTCTGAAAACTAAGCTTATATATATCTAAACTCTGGATTCAGAAGGCTAAAGTTAAATGGTTTCATGAGGGAGATAAATATCCAAAATACTTTCACATGATAGCTGATTTCAAAGGGGTGAGGAAGAAAGTTTCTCATGTAGTGGTGCATGATATCCTGATTGAAGATCTTGTTCAAATAAAAAAGGCAGCAGCTGTACATTTTGATTCTTTGATGAAGAGGAAGTGTTTTTTTTTTTTTTTTTTTGCAATAAAAGCTTGTAATTGAGCGAAATTTCCTGACCTTTATGGCTTCTCTTTGAAAATCTTTCAAGTCTGCTGTCATATGACAGACATTATGGAGTTCCTTCATCACTTTCATAAATTTGATCATCTGGGGAAAGGTTTAAATTCATCTTTGATTACCCTCATTCCTAAAGTTGACTGTCCTTTGGATTTTGATGATTAGAGACCCATTAGCGTGATGGGTGGCCCTTGACTAAGGTGCTTTTCTTAAGGCTCAAATGTGTTACAAATCATCTCCTTCATTGTGGCAGAGTTTGGGAGGTCTGATGTAAGGTTTTGAAGTGGTGGGGTATGTTTTGGGTTCCAAATGCAAGTGTTCATGTAATGCTTACTGCCTGGGATCACCCATGTCCATCAGGATCTCAAAGACTGTGTGGAAACTCACTCTTTAGCAGGTTTGGTTGTCAAGAAACCAAATCCTTTTCCACAATCATCTTGATTCTGCTGACTAGATTTTCATTAAGATTCAAAATGTTTCTTTGAGTTGGGAATGAGCTTTGTTTGGAAAGTATAAATGTTTTTCTTTTGATGATTGAAGTAGTTGTCCCAGATTATGTACAAGAAGGAAGTGTGTGTAGAGGTCTCGATCATCTGCAGATGTTCTTTGTGTACATGAACCACTGAGGTTATGGTTGCTGATCCTAGATACTTATGTCTAGTGCTGCATCACAGGTTCATCCCTTGGCTGCTTATGTGGTTCATTTAAAGATGATGTTTTAAATGTAACTCCTCAGATTTGGTCTTTCTGTGATTGACTAGTAATCTCTCAGTGCACTGGTTTTTGTTATGGAGTCTGACTTGTTAAACTCATCACTCCTCTCTTGTTTGTTCTACTGTGTAGTATCCTTTCCTCATTTCAAACTTTGAAATGGTGTACTTTATAAAAGATTTTGCTTTGCGGATAAAAAAAAGACAATAAAGAGGATGAGCATGGAAAATCTATGGTGAATGACTATCTAGTTATTGAAGCAAGGCTTAGTATGTACCTTTGATTTAAATGCTGGAATATCGTTTTCTTTTTATATACACCATGCCATCTGTCTTATCAGCTAAGTCTCGAAAAGCTACGTCACATGCCATCTGTCTCTGGTGGTGTATCTCGTCGGGATTTTTTATCAACGGATCTCTCCGGAGAGTCGATAAAAAAGACCGCCCTAATAGTTGTTTGTTATCTAGACGTTGTGTCGCCTTTCTCGAGAGCTATTCATCCCGCTGGTCGTTCCTCGGCTTCCCGAGAACGACCGGTGGATGCAAAACGCTTGTACGATTTGGTTTGTATTCGGTATGTAAGGTTTATTAATTCATTAATGAATCTTTTTTTAAAAAAAAAAGCGGACTATCACCATCAATTTTTACTAAAAAGTTATCGCCTCAAGGATCTTGAGAATTTTGAAATTTGTGCAATACATACATACCTTCATTGGCTACTCTTCACATCACACTACGATGTAGTTACTTTGCTTCCCCAATTTCGCAAGATCATCCACCATTTTTGATCACTTAAACTCTGATACTTCATTATTACCTTTGTCCTTCATCAATTATTGACTTACCACTCTTCACATTTTAAAGATAGTTTTGCGAATCGCTCACTGTCATGTTTCAATAGCTGGTCCTAGTAGTTTTTTTTAATCGGCAAAGCATATTTAATTGAAACCTCTTATGAGGTGAAAGATGAGTTACAAGATCCAGCTACATATCCACAAAAAAGAAACTCATAGACGATCATATGTCGACTTATAAGGGAATACAAGAGGTCCCAACCTAGTAAGAATAAAACCACACAACAGACAAGAGCGTTCCTATACAAGGAACCTCGGCATCCCAGCATGGGAGCAACCAGTCATACAAAGAAGGAGCGTTCCTCTAATAGGAACCTCAACAACCCAACTAAGGCGCAAACCGAACAAGCAAGGTCTATAACCTAGATTTTACAAACATTAAGCTCAAAACCAGGAAATGTAAAGTTCTAACACCTGAATTTTACAACCATGAAGCGCAGTCGAGAGATAAAGGTCTTGAACCCATAATTTCCAACCATAAAGCCAGAAACAGTATTTAAAACCCCTTAATCCAGAACTTGAGAAAAGAGCAATGGAAAAGTAGAACAAGCACACCTTACCTGATAGAGAGGAGGGAGCCGAAGAGCTTGAGAAGCAGGCGCAACTGAACCAGAACCGTTCACCAGAAACCTCGACAGG
>JAYMTN010000508.1:0-16269 GCA_036897425.1 Erodium trifolium | reverse complement strand
GGGCTCCTGGCTCTGGCTCTAGTCTCGCTGTTTAGGTGGCCAGACGGCAAGGGATGACTGCGGTGGGTCCTGTAACGGATTCCACCGCGAGGCGAGGAGTAGAGGGCCCCTTTTCCCAGCGGCAGAGTTTGGTGCATCGAGTCCCCACTCTGGAGAAGGCTGGGGTTGTTGATGACGGAAGGTGGCACACGGGGAAGTGATGTGCTAGCTATGTGCGACTATACCACGACTGCGATAAGACCGAGCATGTGGTTCCTGGTGGAGGATGATGAGGACTCGGAAGAAATCAGGGAAGCTTTGAAAAGGGAGGTTGGTATGCAAAAAAAAAAAACAGAGAAAACCCCCAAAATCTGTGAGACTGAGTAAATTTTTTGGGGTTTTCCCATTTTAAAATTATAGCTATACGTTTGGATTTTCTATAATTTCAATGCTTTATACGAAGTGCACATCATCATATGGTTTTGTAAACACCCATAAATAAGGGAAGCTGCCCTCAGTCAAAACTAAACCCGAACGTTCCAAGCTTGAATCATGCAAAACAAAATATACAGTAGAAAATCAGAAAACAAAGTTACACAGTGAAGGCATGGGACGGCCTCGGAGGATGGTCGTGATCGTACAGATACGTAACTCTAAGCTTGCTAGGATCATCCGTGCACCTGTCCACCTGTTTCCTCGCCGGACACTTTTCGCTGACGCTACATTTATAATATCCCCTGCACAAGTTTGTGTACCTTGGATGATCGCCATTCTTGATCGGCTGCTGCCCGTACCTCTTCCACGAGTACCGGTCCGGAGGTACATCGGCAGTGTTGTCACTTATAGCAGGTACAACGATCGATCCTCTGAAACTGTTGCTATGAATAATAGAACACCATAAATTAACCTTTTAACCAAACAAAAATCATAGTAAAATGAATAAGGGAAAATAACTCTAACCTCGTACTTGAGCAGTGGCATCTGCTCGCACGTCCACAGGACTTTCTCTTACCCATGGAACGGGATTCAACCCTGAACGGGACGGAGCTCACACTAGCATCTACGCTCAATATTGATGACATGAGTGAGTTGGTATCGGAGCTATCGAAATTGAGACTAGGAAACGGGCGTTGCTGATGATGATACTGGAGCTTCTTCTGTTGCTGAAACTGACGGGAACGGTGAAGAGGGGGTTTCGGGTTTGAACCCGAACCCGGACACACTGAGCTTTTAGAGCTCGAGCCCTGTTCTGCATTCACATTCAAGCTCAAGTCCAGGCACACGGGTTTTTTAGTACTCGAGCCCAATTCAGGAGCATTATGTGGGTCTATGGCAGTTTTAGGAATTAATGAAGTTTTGGCAACACTTTGGTTCAGACCAGTCTCTAATACGCGCTTTGTCGGATCATCAGTGTCGGAGAAAGGGAAATCTGACAGAATGCTCAGGGGAACAGAGGTTTCGGATATACGAGGCTGTCTGAATCTTGCATGGCCCCGAAGCACAGAACTAAACGTCTCGGCCTTGAACAGAGCATCACTACCTTTCACCACTGCGTTCCTGAACTGAACCTCGTCTCGGGGGAGAGACATGACATCCAAAAACTCATTGCAGCTCTTCACAAGAGCTCTACTAGCTTCTTCTATGTTCTCCATTTTCACTCCCCCAAACCCTACTTCACTATATATATACTCAAACAACAACACACTCTAAAACTCCATTAAGGTGTTCCTTCTTCTTCCCCGGATTTGCAGGAAATTGAACCTAAACCCAACACAAAAGCACAAAGTTTTCTTTTCATGCAACACGGGTTTTGAAATATATTGAACCTACGTCCAAGAGATATAAGAAAGAAAAAACCTCTGGAGAGTTGGGAACTAGAAGCCAGTTGATTCTTGCTCCACCATAGGTGCTGAGATTGAAAGGTCTGAACGAGAAGGCATAATTGCTGTCTCTCTCTCTCTCCCTCTCCCTCTGGTTGAGAGAGAGAGTTCACCAAACAGAGCCATGAGAGAACAAAAAGTCCATCTTTCCTCTTCTCTTCGGTTTGTCTACAAAGGATGGACGAAACTATCTGACTAACACAACCGAGTATTTATGTGTAAATAATTATTTCTAGTTAGATGTTTTTTAATCTATTATATATAGGAATCATTTTAGTTTGCTATCCTTAAGGTTAGATGGCAATTTTGTAAATAATGGAGATAGTTGTGTAAGGGGTATTTCGGTCATTTTTTATAAAATTAACGGTAATGGATGGAAAAATCTAACGGAATGGGCTAACAGTTACAAAACTAAACTTCGGGGTAGGTATTGGTTAAAAAAAGTTTGGGGTAACCAACTGTTAAAATGCGAAAGTTTGAGGTAGGCATTTGTAATTTATCCCTAAATTTTTTGTACGGATCCAAAGAGTCTATACACCTGCAATTGTGTAAGGGTCTCGAACTATAATATGGAATCCAGAAAAATTTCATGCTTTCATGTATTGGATACATTAGTATTATGTTTACAAGATTAATGAACTATTTCTATCCGTCTGAAAAATATTTTAGAACTTCTGTGTGGCTAAAGATAAGTAACCAAAATTAAGGGAGAAAGTTCCCGTGAAATTACCATATGTGTAGTACCACAGACTTTGTCATCCGTTTGACTTTTTTTATTTCAACAAATAAATATTCCACGCATTTCCGAATTTTTGTTTTAAAGTATAAAGTGGACTTTATACATTCTCAATTTTATTTTATTACTCTGCAGACAAGTCAACAAGATTGAGTCTAAGAAGGGGTGATTCATTCTGAGATGGGATTCTTTCATATTATTAAGTTATTATAAAAAATTAATCACCTTTAATGGGTTTTTGCTCAAAACCACGTGTTTTTTTGTGTGATTTAATCTTGCTGACATTGTAATTAGAAAATAAGATCTGAATATTCATTGATTTTTTATTTTTAAAAGTAGGATTTGTATTAATTATCCGAAGTAATAATACATTGAAGTGCGTCAAGAAGAACCCCTGACCACTGAAGAACAGACATAGAACGAGCTTTTCTGGCTAGTCAGGGGGAGTTTTGTTCGAAGTTCGTTTTACAAATTCGAGAGTTATTCTACCGTTTTGACTAAGCAATTGACGGATATCCCTGATGGTGGTGCGTGCCTACCGGGGATGTTGGTGGTTCTCCCGTTTTGATCATATTTAGTAGAACCTGGGTATCCGATCCTGAGGATGATCGATCTCGTCCCAAGCATACAAGTATTCCTAAGAGTTGTACCTATCGCGCATGCCTCAACTATGATCGGAGATCAAGTATCGCACAATAAAAAAACGTTGTGACATTAATTAAAAAAAATCATGGTTTTGGTGTGTTAAATGCATGGGTTACTTTACTTAGGTCACATGTATTCAAGAGTTTGATAATGGACAAATCCTCATAAAATAAGTAGTCAAGGGTTGTAGTTTTATACTACCACCAATGTTTGTCAACCATTCTACTCTATTTGGGTCACATTTGTTTAAGAGTTTGTCCACAGCGTGCATGTTTTAACAGCCAAGCCTACGGCAAGTAGCTGACGATGACGGTCGGGGTTGACTTCAACATATTTCTGGTTTAAAAAATCACTTTGAATTATTTATTTTGACGAGTCATGACGATGAAGCTTGATATCATCCTCGCATGCACAAGCAAAACATAACTGGTTTTCTACTTCTATATATGTTGGAGTGCTTTAGAAGATTCTCCAAAATGGGTCTAGAATGACCTAGTTAATTAATAATGTTTTGTTAAATTTATTAAATATTGAAATAAAATATAAAAACTTAACAAATAATATCAATATAAGATATAGAATAGTAACTAATAATTGTTATAATTCAAACAAATTCAAAGGGGCGGATAATTGAAGGGAGGAGGAGGAAAGTAGTGCTCCAACCACTCGGTGAATCCTTGGCGTAAGGGTGGAGGCGCTGGGGTATGATTGAATGGTCAGTAAAGGTGATTGGGAAGAGGAGAAGCGTCATCCGGTGGAGGCGGTGCGTCTTGAAGCTCGAATTCGACTTCATCGATATAAACACCATATTCTTCATAAGTAGAAACCGGAGCTGGGCTCTCAACCTCAAGCCACCAACCATGTTCAACCTCATCGTTGTTGTAACTTGTTGTATAACTTGAGTGTGACAATAATTGGAAAACAACATAGAAACTGAAGAGGCTTATATAGAGAAAATTCAATAATTGGAAAAGACAACTCGATTTATTATCAGAGAATCTATGAGTCGGACAAGACAACTCGATTTTTTATCAAAGAATCTCTTATTAATCTGACAAGACAACTCGGTCAATTATCAGACAATCTCTACGTCAGACAAGACAACTCGGTCAATTATCAGAGAATCTCTAAGTCGGACAAGACTACTCAGTCAATTATCGGAGAATCTCTAAGTGGGACAAGACTACTCGTTCAATTATCAAAGAATCTCTGAGTCGGATAAGACATGTCGATCATAAAGCATTTCGAATATCTGAGTTTGATAAGACATGTTGGACAATTATTTTCAAACATCTGAGTTTGGTAAGACATGTTGGTAAATTATTTTCAAATTTCGAAGTTTGATAAGACACGTCGGTCAATTATTTTCGAATCTCATAGTTTGATAAGACATGCAGGTCAATTATTTTTGAATCTTTGAGTTTGATAAGACATGTCGGTCAATTATTTTTAATATCTGAGTTTGATAAGACACGTCGGTCAATTATTTTTCGAACCTTTGAGTGTGATAAAACATGATAGATCATATATTAAAAAAAACTCCATTGCAACCAGAACCGCGAAAACTACGCCATCAAACATTGAAAATTATGGTCATACCAAAAAACTGGAAATCATACAATATAATGCAAATAACCAAAAAACATGGAAACAACACCATCATTTATGTGTTTTTATGTGATTGCTAATGCTCTCACACTGGTCTCAAAACACGATCATGAATTTGGCTCGATGTTCAATCTCTGCCTCGGTCATGGCTGAGATGTTATGTGATTCCACATCACTGTATCGACCAAATATGGCGGTCATTGCTCAAACTACTTGAAAATTTTATCCGCCTTTCTGTCTCAATTGCAGCCTTTGAGGTATTCATTGCAGCCATTGTATTTTCTTCATTGACCACAATTTTTCCTCTCTCCTTTGTGGACTTATGGCCCAACATACGCACTTGCAGAGGCGGACATGGCGTTAGACGTCTTCCTCGTTCTGAGTTTCAAGGACACACTCCGGTTGGCACTCACCGCCCGATTGAAGCGACGTGTGAGAGCTGTAAGACCCAAACCTATTCAGCTTTTGCCTCTTATTCGCAACTGGGCCTTTCTCCGCCCACAATTTCTCTTCATTTCACAGCCCTTCCCACCAATGGTAGTGCCCAAATTTCTAAAGAGATTCATCTTGAGTGTATACGTATCTATTAGAGGACCAACTCAACTAAAAGCTCAAACTGTTGAAGGCTCAATTATAGTTATATTCTAACACGCGCCATCATGGACAAGTCTGTTTATGGGTTTGGAGGTGGATATGAGGATAGCCCATCAGGAAGTAGGTAGGAAGCCCGATGAGAAGATTTGAGGAGGATAGCCCATTAAGAGATAATTAGGGAGCTCATTGAAGGGAGACTTGAAGATAACTCATTAAGAGATAGATGTGGAACCCATGGAGAAGAGAACTGATGTGGAGCCCATTGAGAAGAGGCTTGGAAATAACCCATGTAGAAGGAGTATAAGGGCTGCCCCATTATGGGTAAATTAGATAAATATACAAGAAATTAGAATTTTTGTAAGGAGTGGGGTTTGAACCCAAGTCCGTGAGATGTCAAGCTCTGATACCATATTAGAGGACCAACTCAACTAGAAGCTCAAGTTGATAGTTGAAGGCTCAATTATAGTTATATTCTAACAGTATCAAAAGCAATGCGAACGAGGTCTTCATGACGGGTCCCGTTGGTCTAGTTCCTACATGCTTGGATAAGATGCTGGTTGAATTTCCTGACCTAAGGTGCATTCTTGTTCCAATGGTTTTTGCATTACAACCACCACTTCGCCAAGAAAATATCGTCTAATTGTACTCCTTAGAGACTTGCTCCAAAAAGGACTCATCTGTCCATGCGTTACCCTTAATTGCGTCTTTGGATGTTAGTAGCCAAGAAGATATGAGCCTCTTTTCCTCCGGCAACGACCTTAGTTTTCTCGTTCCTCAAGATTGTAAGGGTATGTGGAGTATTGGGAAGACAAACAGGAGCCCCGGCTTCCACCTTGGGTTTCTTGGACGTACCCGTAATATTGTGGGCCACCGTTAAGGGTCATGGATGACGGCATATAAGGGTTGGGATGAGTGATTGTACATATTGGTTGAGGATAGGTGGCTGCATGTAAGGGTTGGGGAACATGGATTGATTGATGTTAAACATACGTTGAAAGTCCCTGAGTTGCTCAACAATGAACTCCGATGGGGAAGAATCATTGTCACCATACATTCTCTTATCAAAATGAGATTTTTAAGAGTAAGGTTTTGAGAAAGAAGTAGACCGATCAAAAGAATCGGGACCCACCGTTCCTCGCCTCTGCATCGTGTTGTTCTCAAATCTGAATCCCTTAGGATTCGGAAGCCCAAAACTTGTATGTTCTAGTTGCTAGTGTCATGTTTGGGATACGATTAAAAGATTGAAGTATCATTTATAAACTCAGGAATCTCATCCATGGCCTACACACTAGCACAAGAACACGGATACAACTACGATCTAGATCTAAACAACAAACCAACTGAACTTTATATAGCACAAGATTACAGAGGCCGATATGATGGATACGTTTATCAGAGATGTGCCGTTAAGAGGTTTGCAGCAAAATAAGAATAGATGGAAAGACACTTTATAAAGCAGGCAAAAGTATATCATTGATTATGCTTTTTGAAAGCGAAACCAACCAAGCAACGGTCATAGGAATATTCAACAATCTGATATGGTTTCACTCAAAGACACTACATTTTGCAATAACAAAATGTTTCACATCTTCGGATTGCTACCACCAAAGTTTAGGAGAGAACAAAAACCTGCTCAAAACGTTTACTGTTTCCGCCCCCTTCCTTTCTTTGCTGGCTGTACCTCTTGTTCCTTCCCTGTAACTTCAGATATATCAGCTGCATAAAGATACAGAAGACACGGCTTACAAATAATTTGAGGGAAATCAAAAGTCCGAATTACATATAAAATGTGAAATGTTCAAAACCAATTGATTTATTATGTCCACATAAAAATCCCATTATGATGCATTGCAAGTTAACAAATAATTTTGGAGAGAGATAATACCATCAGGGCCCCGTGACATCAAGGTAAAGAATATGTTGTTAAGTTTCTCCATCTTCTTAGCATCCTGTGCCTGGTCTGTCTTGAACTTGAGACACTAAGAGAAGGAAATTGTGTTTTAATTACGAGTATATAGTTAAAAATATAGGAAATTAAAATACTAATCTTATGGAAATTCAGTAATATATAGTTCAATTAAGATGAGCGTTAGAAACGAAGGATAAGTCTAGGTTCAAAATACACACACAAGTCCAGGAAAGAGAAAATATGCATCTGAGATAGTGAAGTTAGAATTTAGGGGAAACCCAACAATGCACCCCCTTTCGACCTTATTAGACAAACATGCTAGACTGACCTTTTATACAAAAAAAACACACTCACCTTTCATTTATCATCAATACACAACGATTTCCATTAAATCTAACTGACACTGTCAGTACTGCGTTTTTGTAAAAAAAAAAAAGTCAGCTTAACATGTTTGTCTTAATAAAGGTCAAAAGGGGATGCATTATTGGGGTTTTCCCAATTAGTATTATATGGTCGATTAGCTTAAAATGGTATATACACAACCCTATCATGCAAATTTCATATGATATCTAAAAGTCACATTGGACTCCTGGCACCATACGAGGCCTCAACTCCCTGAACAGGTAACCCATCATGAAGCACTAGACAGATAAAAATATAACCGGTTACTCAGTTTGGTAACCCACTAAAAACCGTTCCCCCAATATTTTAGCTTCCAGGAGTCCTTCAAGCCAAGCATCAGCCTTAAAGAACATATTCCCACCCATCATCATCTTTAAAGCCCAAGTGGCAATTAAGACACAATGCTACAATAAAATAGCACGAAGCGGCATTGTAGGAGGCGTGCACCATCATAAAGGTGTAAAGATCCTAGACATCCCCAAAACATAATATGAAGGTGGAAATCTCTGATCCTATCAGGCTTTTGGATTAAATGCCAACTTGTTTCCTCAGGCTTTTGGATTAAATGCCAACTTGTTTCCTCATACCATTAAAGCCCAAGGATATTAACTTATACATGCTATAAATCCAATTACTTTTGAAAAATAAAACCTGCTAAATAAATTAATCTAGTTCAATACTCATCTACTTCAGCTTCCGCTATCACTCTCCATGCACTGTAGAATCATGTCATTAAGTAAAAGTCCTACCTACATACTCTGCAAAAAACTGATGTCTTTCGCTATAACCAGAAGCAAGATATCATGCAACAATTATCAATCTAGTTGGAAGTACAAAGGAAGTTTCCTTCTATACTTCATATTCGTCGACATACTACTAACACTATACAAGCAGACGATTGACACAATAAAATAACTTTTCCCTCTCCCAACCAGTCTCGTACAACTTTCAAGGAATATTTTTCCAAATACAGAACTTTGTAGCAGGGAATGTCAAGAATAACATTTTTCCCACTCATTAGCTTTAAGGGCTAGTGCCTAGTAGGTAACACCATTTTACTACAGTACAAATGTACAGTGCCCGAGGCCTAGCGTTCATGTCCATATCAATCCTACTACCGAAACATTAAACCAAGGTAGATGGTTAGGTTGTGCAACCATGTGCTTGTAGCATCTGTTCAACAGAACACTAAAACTAAACTATGACAGCCCCACCAGAGAAACCAGGCATGTTGAACTCATAGCATGTATGTAACATCTTTCTAAGTTGTGGACTGAGAATGCCTCTGAAAGTCAACCATATAACCTTCACCAGTTCAACAATTAGGGCAACTTGTTTCCACTAACCTAGCCACATAAGTAATTATACCTACTACTCATAGATAATTAACACCTATGCAAATCTAACCTTCCTATATCTCAACCATTACTAGTGGTCAGCCACAAGTACATAGAACCATCACACTCCTATTAATTGAAATTACCTAATCCTAAGGCCACGGAGAAATAGATAGTTGATTTCAAACCATTAACTAACAAACAAGAGTTTCTGCTTAATCAACTTTCCACATCCACATCCTGTGGTCATATCAAGGAAAATTAAATAAATCCTCTCTTTCATGCACCTAGATGCTGAGATTATCCTTTAACGAATCTGACATCCCTTCTTACAAAATGCCCCACAATATCTCAAAGCATAGACAATATTCAGAACTCTTTTTACCTCAACTTATCAATAATAAAAGAACAGGATCAAATAAAATTCACACACATCTTTGGCGCATGCTAGGTTTTATTTCAGCATCTGGACGAACAAAAGATTCACCATAACTTTGCAACTAAATGCATGTTTTAGTTTCACTAACCTAAACTCACACTTAAGCTACCCATCACAATGTGGAAAAATCATAATGCAACTCATCCAAATCAACATTGCGAACATGACTTTAAACAGAATTAAACAAAGAACATGATCGTTACCTCTTTGTTGTCCGTCACCTTGAGAACCAATTTACCGTCACAGTGTCTGTACTTCATGACATACCGCGTCTACATACAAGAATTCGAGCAAATAAAAACATTAGCCACTAGAAATCAGCGACGCACATTGTTCATCCAAGAATTCATGCAAAGAACAAGAGTAAAACTGAGATTTCTCAGCGGCACCAAACTGAGATGTACACGACCGAAACTGAAGCAAAACGTAACTTAAGATTCAATCTCATCAAGCAAAATTAAGCATAAAACTTAAGATTCTACGCCTTCCTTCATTGTCCTTCACGTTTCTCGGCAACCAAACAGACAACTAGACAGCAAAGGTAAGGTCAATCGGAAAATAAACTTACAGAATCGGGATCGGCACGGAATAGCTGCACTGATCTCTCCACGAAATCGTCCCACGAAGTCAGGTAAACCATTGCGATCTAGAGAGTAGAAACAGAGACGAATTGGAGAAATCGCTAGCGCCGACGTCGCCAAGACTGAAGAAAGAAACAGCAAGAGCAGATCAATGTGATTCTTCTGGTAATATCTGCTCTATATAGTTCTCTAAAACCTGCCTTCCAATCAAATACAGCCACGTCATCGACTAGGAAAGGTAAGGTTCGCAGCAGATCGTAAAACT
Organism: Erodium trifolium; assembly: GCA_036897425.1. NCBI lineage: Eukaryota > Viridiplantae > Streptophyta > Magnoliopsida > Geraniales > Geraniaceae > Erodium > Erodium trifolium. Next base: position 5,894 of record JAYMTN010000508.1, on the reverse strand, counting down.
CGATTACCGGCCCAAGCTGGGCCCAAAAGCCTGGCAGGGGAAAGGTAAATGCGATCGGACCAGAACATAATTATTATAGCAACTGAACGATGTCGTTTTCTTTTAAACTAAGTAACAAACGACTGGATCGGGAGATTCGTCCTTTCTCTGAAAAGAACCGGGTGTTTTCGATGTCCTCAGCTTCGGCTGTTCCGTCGCCCAAGCCTCGCTTCCAAGGAACCTCTTCCTCCAGGTCTTGTGCGCTGCCACCGTTATTAAGACCCACTTCACCACGGTGCACCTGGCCGGACCTCGTCACCCTTTCTTCATTCACACCCCGTACACATTAGGAGAGGCGGAATTTCGTATCAAACGGAATCTCGGATACTTCAGAGTCAATCACATAATGATCATGTTGTTCACACTATTCGTTGTCCTTGCCAACATTCCATTATCTTAGAGCATGTATATCGTAGGGCTCTTTCTAAGAGTTCAAATTCTTTAAAATTGTTTCGGAATCTATGTTGAAAAATCGATGTCATGGTTCAGAATTCAGATGCCAAAGTATACTGCTTTTACGTTGTGAATTTTTTACAAAGTTTTTTAGAGGGATTCTTGTGATACTAATATTTGTTTTGTTGAATTTATTAAATACTAGAAATCTAATAAATAATACCGGCTAGTAAATAATAGCCCATACAAATTCAACACAAACATATACTTAATTGTCGGATTCGTAATTCGCTTCAATGCGATCCCATATGTGCTCAATATGCGACTAGTAAATACGCATGCCAAATCCACGAATCACGGGACGCTACAACTTCCAGCATTATGGTTGGACGCCTGTGGTGATCTCCCTGTCCTAATGTTCCTTGTAACGCGGTTGGGAAATTCTTTCATTCCCAATTCATGCAGTTTATGGTACTCGCTCGTACTCCTTCATAAATAGCTCAACAACGATTGCAAAACTGCCGCACACATTTGAGTATGGTAGTTAGTGGTTACCCCAATTCGTAGTGCTTTTTCCAACGCTAGCATTCGTATTGCGGCGGTGCATTTTTTGTGCATTGATAAACCCATGAATCTGAAAGTGTTCGTCTTTTGGACGAAATAATCGTCATGCTCCACTACCTTTTCCATCACCCTAACAAAAATGGTGAATTGGTGCACGTCCTTGATCTTGATAGAAATAAAAAGGGATGAAATAAAAAAATTCATGATTCAAAATATATTCATCACCGATCTTGATAGAAAGCACTTGAAAAAATAAAAATATTGCCGCAAGTTTAAAGTCAATCGGAGTTCAAACGAAGCGGGAATGATTAATTAGTGAATTGGTAAAACAAATGATAAGATAGTTTTACTAAAAATCATGTACCACTTACCAAAAAGTGTTGTGTTTCAATTGCATTTCATCCATCCATTTATAAAATGGATGGTTTGGATGAGTTTTCACAATTTTTACGTTAAGAGTAAATTTCTATTTGATTTCTCCTCCTAAAATGTAATCTTAATTTTGTCGGAAGGGCTAAATTGAAATTACAAAAGATGAGTAACTAAACATTAGTTATTTATAGGGTTATAGTCCCAAATGAATAGACCCGTATGAGAGAATATATAAATAGAACCAGTCTAATTCATTGGAAGACCATTTCGTGCATATCTTCATTTAGCAATCTTCAACAGTTTCAAGTAAGTAGGGATTTCACTACTTTGTTCTTGTGTTCATATTAGTTCAATAAAACAGCCTAAAGTATATTTTTGGGGTTACGTATTAATAGACTGTACTGTTGCTTATTTGATCCATACAACTCCTACATCTAGTGATTGTGATTGAATCAAAATCCTAAATTATGTCAGTTACACAAGGTCTTCATGTTTGAGTTTGAACAATAATGAAAGAGTGTGATTTGGCTGAAACAAACTATGAATGATAAAGATGAGATCCCATATGATAATCCAATTACCAACAACTTAATAGCCATCCGATTACAAGTAAGCCGATACAATATTTATCTCGAAAAAACAGGAAGGAAAGGAACTTGGGATGTTGAGGCTTATTTCTTTTGAACACTCCTTGCAGCAACATGGTGGCTGAGGAGACAAGTGTTTATGTTCCAATAAGTTGAACCTTTCGGGAATACGAAAGCACCATTACGAAATCCTTGGCTGACAGTCCAATTGATGCATGTATGCGCTCAGATGAAGTTGTCTGTAGCCACAAGTCAACTAGATGGTTTAATTGTAGCGAGGGGGCCACCGGTTGTCCCATACATCTTATCTCAACCTGACCACCATAACAATCACCAACCTTCAACACTATCAACATAACTCAACTCAACTCTAATGCCCTCCAAAGGCACAACCAGACTTGAACCATTACAATATGATTCTCAAATTCCTAGTTTCAGATAAAACCATGCACCCATGTGTTGTGTAGAAAAAAGGTTTATCTTAGCCAAGTTTTATTGTTTCGGGTATATTTCTTGCTTGACTCTAAAAAGAAGTGTAATTGTTATGGAACATTCACTCACCTCATTTTCACTAGTGAGGTTTAGTTTCCTCATCAGGTACTTTTGGACAAAAGAAACAGGCACATTTCCATCCCTGCAAGAAAAGAAAGGAGCTGACATGAGAGAGAGATAGTAAATATACATCTCATCTCATTTATGCAAGATCGTGAAACCAGACTATTCATCAATACAATCAGGGCATTATTCATGCTTGGACCTATCTATCTCTTTTGGATCCCTTCTGGGGGGATATAGGACGTTGCAATCAAGATAACCAAACCACACAAGGTGACGTAATGCTTTTATAAATAAATTAACGTAACTAGTTTCCACCTTGGATCAAAGTATGGCAAGGCAACAACATACGAGTATAATATTTTATTTACAAAAGGATATCTCAATATTAAAATGGAGGTCCATATTTGAATATAACAGAGTACGTTAATTATTCACCACTAAAATCTTGTTCCATAAATTTGTAGCAAAACTTTATATTGAAAAACTTCAATAATTCCATAGAGAAAAGGAGGGAGGGAGAGTTCCAGTAACATAAAACAGTTACTACAAAGAAGAAGCAAGAAATAACTCACTTTACTCTCAAGTAACTCGCAGGAATTTGCGGCAAGGGCACGTCTCCTTCCCTGCAAACATCAATGTGAGATCAGATAAGCAAATGGCATAAATATTAAGCACTTTAGACTTGCCAAGAAAGGCAATTTGTTGAAGTTTTAGAGCTGAAATTGTTTCTTACTGGTCCTCAGAAGCTACTAATGAGAACCAAATTGGACTGAATCTTCTTTCATGATTAGTTCCCAACACAGCTTGGGGAGAAACACCCAATTCCTCAGGAGTAGATGTACTTTTCCGTCGATTCCTCTGCACCTTTTTAGGTCTCTCTAATTCCAAACTGGCAGGATCCACATGATTCTCATCCTCAACTTTTGGTTTTCGTCTGTTCTTCCGCGCCAGTGTTTCTCTATCAGCAACATCAACTTTTGCATCAGACCCTTGTGCGCCACACTTTGTCCTATTTGCAACTTCCACCAAACAATTCAATGGTTTCCAGAGATCTATTTTGCTTTCCCAAGATTCAGCACCATTTCCCCTCTCTTTATTGGGCAAGGCTTCACTAGGCTCACCAGGGGAGGGCCTCTGCAACAGAGACATACACTGTTAAATTGTTTAACCATTTTAGCAACTTTGAGTAATATAATTCAGCATCAAGTGGCGGCTCCTTTACCAGTATCGTGTTTGGAGTTATAAATTTGTCCACCATTTCAGGAGAGCTCGAGCTTTCTGGATGTAGCTCTTCTTTCTTGATGGAATTTCTAAATGCACAAGGCTTTTTAGCAGCTCCTTTGGTTCTTCTTCCAGTCATGGCAGTCTGGGATGATACTCTGGGAGTGCTGACAACCAATGAGGAGAGTGATCTCTCTTTTCTTCTAACAGGCAATGCAACAGAGGGCGGCTCAGGGGCCCTCACTTTTCTTCTTTTTGAAGGGAAAATCTTGGCTCTCACATCTTGCAAACTGTGGTCTGGCCTGATAACAGAACATCAACACATGGACCTCAATACACAAGAAATCTCATAAAATCCATCTATTTCTCTTAAAAGAATTGTTAATCTATGTCATGCTTCTGCATGCATGCTTCATGAGAACTATGACAGACATATAAAAGTTAAAAAGAATTGGAAATTTAAGAAAAGACCCGAAACCAATGTTGGCAATCTGTGCAAGCACAATATCAAGAAGAAGAAAAAAATGATAAAGCAATATAACCTTAAACAAAGCAAAGATACCAGAATCATTACAAATCTAGAAGATATAACAAATAGCTCCCCTAATCCGATAGGATGATTAGTATCAAGGTGCAGATTCAACATGTCATTAAATTGACATTTGATTTAACTTATAGAAATTATAACCTCATAGTTTTCCACCAAAATAATAATCCCAGAACCTGAAAATTAAGAACAACAAGGAAGAGGAAACAAGTATTCCTTAACTAAATCATCCAAAAAATGAAGCTAATTATCCTCTTCTTCTTTTTTTTCATATCAGTTACGACTATTCAAGAAAATTTCAAGTACTAAGAAAAAGAGATCTGTACTGAAAAGAGGAACAATTTACTTTGAAATCAATAATTACATAGGAGGGTAAGTTATCTTGCATATAACAGCTAATTCATATCTAATACACACACATATTGAGAGAGAGTGAGAGAGAGCTATGGATCACAGAAAGAACTTACCTCAATTTCTCCAATGGGCTACAACCTAGTTCAATATTACAAACGGGACAGCTTTCCAACTCTTCATCTGATATCTTCTCATATATGCACTTTCTGCAAACTGAAATGAGTTCAAATAACGAAACTTATCAGACATTTCCTTTTTCATGCAATCAATAAAGTACTCGGCATTCAGCAAAACAAGGTAGTGATGTGTCAGCAAATCGAATATGCAATTAAGAAAAGAAACAGTAATAAATGCACATACAATTTTGCATAAATAGGGAAAATAAAATATCAGGAGGGGCATTCGAAGCATGCAACACATTAAGGTAAACTAGATAATGCATGCAATGGAATCGATAAATATATCTATAAGCATCAAACTGAAACAGAGGCTCAGTCGCACTAGTAGAGGTGCAATCAAACAATTGAAGACATGCATATACGCCCATTATTATACATCACGCAGAGCTAATTGTTCAGGCATGGGCTACACAAACACATACTCAAAAGGCTTTTTGCAGAGTACCCTCAATTAGGCTCGCATTACTATGAGATAAAAGAGAACTCAAAACTCATGCATGCTCTGTGCAAGAGTGTAAGGTAATTAAGTAAAGCAGGTCCTATCCTAAATGATTATAGAACATAAATGAAATGGAAGCCGCTTGCTAGCTTTCCACTAAGTGGTCGATTCGACCCAACACCAACAAATATTATTTCTCCAGATGCCAATCTTCAAATCAAAGCAACAAAAACCAAATGCTCCAAAAACAATCCTAAATTGCACAGAAAAAAAGGAAAACACCAAAATAGTCGAAACAACGACGACCCCATATGAAACAACACAAATCACGAGCTACCCAGATCACAAAATAAGCAAAATAAAACGCACAAACACCAAAAGCCATAAAATTTGAGAAAAATAGCAACAGAACAAGCTGAAATGGGCAAGAATCGAAACTCCAAAAGACAGGTTCCAAGGGGGAGAGAGAGATAGAGAGAGAGCGTACACGTATGGAGACATTCGGAAATAGTGGTGGCTTCTCTGAAGAGCTTGTTGCAGAGCGGACACGTCATGCATGCCGCAATCGTCTCTGTCTTGACCTTCACGACCTGATTCGCCATAACCTCCCCCAAAAATCCTCTTCCGGACCCAAACCAACC
>JAYMTN010000507.1:0-16276 GCA_036897425.1 Erodium trifolium | reverse complement strand
TCCCTTTTATATTTAAGTAGTTCTATTAATCCATTAATCTAATATCATATATATAATTACAACAATTTATACATTTTCATCCTTCCCAAAATAAACTAACATTGTACCGCCTATTTGTAAAGTTATTCAAGTGTTAAAGCCCATACTTCGATTGGGCCAACCAGTTGGGAGGTCCAACTAGGAGTGGCGAGCCCATATTTGTTGGGCTGATTATAGTCAGGCCCACCAGAGCCCTAATTTCTCATATCCGTAGGTGGGTTCCACAGAAGAGTGCTTTATTGTTTGGCGGGAAAACGCTAGGTCCCTTGCATATCTTCCCGCCATCGAGACTGAGAGTAGAGAAAACTAGGGTTTCAGAGTCAAAATCCATATCCTGCAAAACAAAGAGAAGAGATTGAGCTCGAGTTGGGAAGAGGAGAAGAAAAAGCACCAGCACAAACGCTCTCTTTCTGTGGAGTTTGGATTTGAACGACAATGGACTCACTCAGAGGAGGCTTCTTCGTCGACGAGAAGGGCGTTGAGGTCGAGAACCTTTTCCTCGACTTCCTCAAGAGGTTCGTTTCTATTCCCATCTTCTTCGCTACAAAATTGTTCGCCAAAATGTAAATGGTGTTGAGAGTTATGTTTTTTTCAGGTACAAGCTCGAAAATGCGAGGGAGCCCTATTACGATGTGGAGATCGAGATGATGAAGGCCAACGAATCCAGCACCATGTTCATCAACTTCGATCACGTCATGCGTTACAAAGATCTCCTCCAGAAACTCATTTCCGATGAGTATTTGAGGTCGTCATCTTTGACTAAATTATAATTTGCCCAATTTCATTTCCTAGCCGCCCTTTGTTTTTCTAGTTGCGATTTTGATGGATTTGTTGATACTTTGAACGGTCTCAGGTTCGAGCCTTTCATAAAGAACGCTTGCAAGAGATTTGTGATGGAGCAAAAGCCTACCTTCATAGCTGATGACAACCCTAACAAGGATGTCAACGTGGCTTTCTTCAACCTTCCTTCTCTGAAAAGGTGTGGTCTTCTGTCTTTTTCTTAGCCTTATTAAAATTTGAAGTTTACTTTCTATGGTTTTAAAACTAGTTTTGTTACTTCTGTGTGCCTAATGCTAATCTTATGTTTGGGTCGCTTTTATTTGAAGGACACACATTATAGTAGTTTGTTAAGAGAATTGTTGAACTAACCTAAAAGCCTAGTAGTGGCTAGATAGTTTAATGGGAAAAAAATGATGTGAGTTTGGTGTGTTCCAAATTTCAAATTTTCAAGTTTGTTAGGGAGGTCAATGGGCACACCCACCCAGCTGTGCTTAATGTACCATTTATCTTTGGCTTAGTAAAGCTGCAATACTAGTTTTAGGAGTGAAAAATTAAAACAAATGGAACGGGTGTTTAATGTTTTGCATTCTTCTCAGATTTAGGTTGTTAAGTGTATAAGCATACATCTCAGTTTCCTTGGCAACCATGTAGTGCATTTTGGAAATCCTTTGTATAGGTTGGACTATGCATGCGAGTTTTAAATCATGAATATTATTGCTTATTTATCATTAAGTGTTATTATATTAGAATTGGGGAAGAGAATAAAACTGCTGAAACTTGTAAAAAAAAAACAATTGTCAAATATGAGGACTCTAACTCAAAATCACAATGACGATAAATTATAGATTGCTTGCAATGTGTGAAACTGTTATATGCATCTTTATGTTGAAGATGACAGAATTTAAGTTCATGAAAAAGCAATGATAATAAAAGATATGAGGACTCTAACTTGCGTACTTTGTGATTGTCTTGATTGAGCCAAGTTTTCATCTTCATTTTTGGTTCTTCTTCTGCCCCAAATTGTGAATGACTCAGTTCGGTCTTCCAGCCATATGGTTTACTATACATCATCATCGAACAACAATTTCCTTTTTATGATATTTTCTGATATTAGCCTTTTATACCTCACTTCAGATTGAGGGAGTTAACTACAGCAGAAGTTGGAAAATTAGTAGCAGTGACAGGAGTCGTGACTCGGACAAGTGAGGTTAGACCAGAACTTCTCCAAGGTACTTTCAAGTGCCTTGAATGTGGCCATGTCATAAAGAATGTTGAACAGCAGTTCAAATACACCGAGGTAGGTTTTTCATAAGCGTTCTTTGTTCTTTCCTTTGTCATTTTTTGATTAGGAGTTACCGAGGATTCATATCCGTAATGTTCACTTGGATTTTACAGTATTGTATTTTATTGTCATTGTGATTTTGTAGCCAACGATCTGCGTTGATGCTGGATGTATGAAAACCAAATGCTTCGCACTGCTTCGGCAAGAGAGTAAATTTGCAGATTGGCAGAGGGTAAGAATGCAGGAGACTTCCAAAGAGATACCAGCGGGATCCCTTCCTCGATCGTTGGATGTTATTCTCCGCCATGAAATTGTTGAGCAGGCGAGGGCTGGTGACACGTGAGATTGCTACTCCTCTAGCCTTCCAGTTTTTTCGTAAACCTTTTTTCTTTTAGTTCACATGGTAAGCATTATTTGTGTTTACAGGGTCGTTTTCACTGGTACGCTTGTTGTTATACCGGACATAATGGCTTTGGCCTCTCCTGGGGAGAGATCAGAATGTCGCCGAGAAGCTTCTCAACGCAATAATTCTGCTGGAAATGAGGGTGTAAGGGGTCTCCGAGCATTGGGAGTTAGAGATCTCTCTTATCGCCTTGCTTTTATTGCCAATTCAGTGCAGGTAGGCTATCAAGCAGTTTGTTATGAGGACTTGGTGCAATCTTTGATGTCTTCAATCGGTCCACATTACATTTATGTGGGTGCAATTATTTGATGAATGCCTTTAACTAATTCATGCTGCACTTACATTTCTCTCCGCAGGTGCAAGATGGTAGGAGGGATACTGACATCAGGAACAGAAAGAAAGATGCTGATGACGATGACAACCAGCAATTCTCGGTTAGTTCATGATATTCTTCTGATATATAGGACATTGTTTTACTCATGCTTCAAATGACAACGTGATTATCTTTATGATAGTTTATAACACACTATCTCCATCTGTGAGATTTGTGTTCTCCCTGCTCGAGTTAAAGTTTTGATAATCTATGCTCCTTATCATTTATGTATTGCTCACTTCCTTTTACTATTATGGGCATGTTATAGGCATTGTCTCCTTTGAGGAATTATATTCATGAACTCTACAATATTGTATTAATATTGCAGAATGTAGGTTGTCATGAGACTGTAGTCCTTGTTGTGAATGATCGTAATACATGTTTTCACCCTTCGGTGTCTTAACCATTGCTTCATTTGCTCTTGTATTTTTCATGCTTGTTGAATGTAGCACAATTTAATTGCATCTGTAAGCTGGTTTCTTTTGTATGTTTGAGATACCCAACTGATAAGGCGATTTTGCTTGAATTTATTTGGCAGGTAGAAGAGCAAAATGAACTTTATAGAATGAATAAGACACCTGATTTTTTCAATAAGCTTGTTGATAGTATTGCTCCAACTGTATTTGGTCATCAAGACATCAAGCGAGCAATATTGCTCATGCTCATCGGTGGTGTGCACAAGTTTACCCATGAAGGCATCAACCTGAGAGGAGACATCAATGTTTGTATAGTTGGAGATCCCAGCTGTGCTAAGTCTCAGTTTCTTAAGTGTGTATTCATGAATTTAATTATATTTTCCTTTCTCCCTGCATTATAGTTCTCATAGCTAGATAACTTACAATGTTTATCTGTTTACAGATATGCTTCAGGGATAGTTCCCAGATCTGTTTACACCTCTGGAAAATCATCCTCTGCAGCTGGGTTGACTGCTACTGTTGCCAAAGAGCCTGAAACCGGGGAATTCTGTATTGAGGTAAGACAGTTCTGCGGCTATCTGTTAACACAACCTTCTGACGTGGGGTGAAGGAACAGGACAATTTTTTTTTTTTGCCTTTTGGTAGGAGCTTATATGTTTTTTTGGGGAAATGGTAAACTATATATTAAAATAATAAAAAAAGAACAAATGAAACGAGATAACTGCTGGCTCTTTAAGGAATCCATCATCTTTGATGCATGACTAAACCCAAATCCAATCTATTGCTATGATATTTCTTCACCATCCATTTTTTGTGCAGTGACTGAATTCAAATAATTTTGTTATTTTCTAGTGTTTATGCCTTCTTGTCGCACATAAGGAACTAATGCATGAACTCCACTTTCTGACAAGTTTGCTTATAAAAAGTTCCGACAAGTTACAGTACTTCACATCTTTATCCTTGTAAGATTTTTTAGGGAAGGGGAGGGAAGAGCGGTGAGGTGTAAAATGGGCTAGAAAGATGAAAAGCATTCAGAATGCATTAGAAAAGTAAAAATAATTTTGAATGGTCGAAAAGATGGAGACTTACTGCTGCAAAGTAAATTAAGTTGCACCACTCTAGAAAAATCATTAGGCGGGCCGTTTCTCCATGCATGGTTTTGATATATAAACCACACAGATTAAGTTTTATGCAGTATTTGTGAGGTGATGCATACATGAGACAAAGATGGCAGTTCAGTATGTTAAACAAAACAAATCTGAACTGCTTCCTCCTCTTTGAACTCTTGGGCAATAATTTTCTACTTCCTTTGTATCAGCTTCTGCTTTTGTGTTTCCTTTTTAATTATTTTATTCATTTTCAGGCTGGTGCACTAATGCTTGCTGACAATGGAATCTGTTGCATTGATGAATTCGACAAAATGGATGTCAGGGACCAGGTTCCACCACCCACCCCATTTAATCTCATTTCTGTGTTTGTGCATATCACCCTTGCATGTTATCATGCAACAAATATCTAATATCTAAATGGACTTGAAAGGTTGCAATTCATGAAGCCATGGAACAACAGACTATAAGCATTACAAAAGCAGGAATTCAAGCAACATTGAATGCTCGAACGTCAATTTTAGCAGCAGCCAACCCCACTGGTGGTCGTTATGACAAGTCTAAGCCACTCAAGGTAAGAATATTCTTACCAATTCAAAAGCCCTGCAATGATTTAGAAGTATACTTTTACCTAAAAAATTTGGCAATGCAATTTCTCTAATGATTTGTTTCCCTTTCTGTATGGACTAATCACTTCAATGTTTGACACAGTATAATGTGGCTCTTCCTCCAGCTATCCTTTCAAGGTTTGATCTGGTGTATGTCATGATTGATGATCCAGATGAAAAAATAGATTACCATATTGCACAGCACATAGTGACAGTTCATCAGAAGAAAGAAGAAGCACTTGATCCTGCATTTACTACTGCCCAACTAAAGCGTTATATTGCATATGCAAAAACTAAGAAACCCAAGGTTAACCTTTTCTCTTCTTCCAACCAGATGGTTTTTCTACAAAAAAAACTTGAAAGATTGATGTTGTATTTCCATCTCCTGAAAGAGTTACCTGTGAATGCAGCTAACGCCTGAAGCCAGAAAATTGCTGGTAGAGTCTTATGTTACTCTTCGTAAAAGTGATACGACTCCTGGGAGTAGAGTTGCTTATAGAATGACAGTTAGGCAGCTGGAGGCATTAGTCAGACTGTCAGAGGCGATTGCTCGATGCCATTTGGATTCTCAGGTGCCTCATCACGGAAAATGTCATACTCCGCTGTTAATAGTATTTTAATAGTTCATGTTTTAACTTCAGGAAATATGTTTGGCAGGTGGAACCTAAGCATGTTCGTCTTGCAGTGAGATTGCTGAAAACATCGATCATCAGGCAAGAACATACCGAAAATTTGTAACACCCTCTCCCCTCTTCATGTTCTGATGAATACATATACATTTTATATCCCATGCAGTGTGGAGTCCAGTGAGATTGATCTGTCCGAGTTTCAAGAAGAAAATCATGATGATGGGAATGCTGCTGCCGGCAATGATAATAGTGGTGATGCTCAACCTACTAATGATGCTGCAGATCCACCTCCAGAGAATGCAGGTCAGTTTATCACCTCCATTCTTTCTGTATCATATCTTCTAAGCAATGGAAAATGAATTTATGTAGCTGGGATATGATTATGCAGAACCTGGGGTAGGTCCTAGCAGACCAGTGAAGAAACTTGTGATAACTGATGAATATTTTCAACGGGTCACCCAAGCCCTTGTTATGCGCCTTAGACAGCATGAGGAGTCTGTAATGCGAGATGGTACCATAACTTTTATAAATCATCGAATATCTCAATTGGATCATAAATGAAATGCAATTTGTTATCTTATGGGCATTCAAATGTATTATAGGTAGTGGATTAGCTGGAATGAGGCAGAGAGACTTGATCCAATGGTACGTAGGTCAGCAGAATGAGAAAAATAATTACACTTCTATGGAGGAGGCAGCAACCGAGGTTTCTAAGATCAAAGCTATCATAGAGGTAGCACTGCAATTTTCTGATGCATTATTACAACATATACACTGTATTATGTAAGCATGTATGCTTATAACTGCGCCTCCTGATGCAGAGTTTGATCAAAAGGGAAGGCCATTTGATAGTGGTGGATGATGGAAGGCAGGGTGATGCAGAGGGTGAAGGTGCCGGGCCACCAGCACCTTCCAGAAACGACAGGATTTTAGCTGTGGCACCAAATTATGTCATCGAATAAGTTCTGAAGATTTCTGGACTGCGATTCAGCTCAAAATGTGGATCTACAGAAACAGGTGATTGACCTGAGAGGAGCAATTGTATGAGCAGATAATTAGATCATAACTACTGTTACTTTAACATGTCTGCTGTAGGACTTGTATGTGAATTTGGTCTATAGTTGTACCTCACTTACAATCAATTATTGCCTATGAAATGTGTTCCTAAGTTTGTATTTGAGTATTATGGTGAATGTCCCATTATCCACATAGACAATCATGTACTTATGAAACAATTACAATTACATCTTCTCATTTCTTTTGGTCATTTAATATGTAGTTGTGCAACTACAATGATGGCCCCATAACAGTACATTCAATACTTTTTCCTACAAAAACACTTACCTACGATGTTTTGGCAAAAAAACAGACTATCATTACAACAACAGTGATCTCTAACCACACTAGCTACGGTAAATCCAGCACAAGAAGGAACAAACCAGACCCAGACAGTACAAATTCTGATATTAATTAGTCGTACTAGGTTTCGGATGTTATTGTGTATCACTGCAAGTTAAATGTGTTTGGTTGCTTAGCTTGTGCAAGCATCTGAACCACTTCTCTCATGGTGGGTCGCTCCACACTTTGTTCTTGGACACACAACATAGCCACAAAGAAGACTTGCTTGGCTTGCTCCAATGGAATTGTGCTCAATCTCTCATCCAAGATCTTCACAGCCCCTTCTTTGCTAGAGTCCGTTTTCATTTTCGACCACTGGACTATGTCAAGCCCTTCTTCCCCAAAACCGCCCACCGGCCTCCTCCCTGTTATGAGCTCTAGCAACACCACCCCGAAGCTATACACGTCGCTCTTCTCATCCACCTTCAATGTGTATGCATATTCTGTTTCCAAGACAAGGCAAAGTTATTTTTCCGTTAATGAAAATATGTACTGATCGTAGTCATTGGTAAAGCTAAAGGAGATTCACTCTGTTGTGCTTTGTTGCTCCAAGAAAGTAACATTCCATTCCTTGTGCTCAAAAGAAGAAAACAAAAGAAATTGGTGGGTCTGCTTTATATGTCTCAAGTTTTGTCTGGTTTCTAGGGTTTGGGGAAAGTAAGTAAAGCTTAGAAGACCTAGCTGAACTGGATTGATCTCATCTGGGTTTGTCGTAAAATTGTGGCTTTGGGTCAAAAAGTTTGGTTGTGATTGGTGGGTTTTTGGTTTCCGAGACTTGTAATTTGTAAAAGCTCCAAGATTAAAGCGAAAGGGGAATTTTCCTTTGTGTTAGTGGAGCTTTTTTCACTCCCTCTTACCGCTTTGGTCCAGAGAAGAAAAAAATAGTATATTCTTGGTTTTGTGGATCACAAAAGAATACTAAAAAAAAGTCAGTATATTCTGTTCTAGGAAGATTCTGAATAATGGGTAATTAGCAAAAAATGATTTTGTTTGGAATATTTGAATGTTAGAGGTAATTTAGTACCTGGAGCAATGTAGCCGTAGGATCCAGCAATGGCGGACATGCACTGAGAAGCATCAGTGTCCTGCAAGAACTTGGCAAGTCCAAAATCAGCAACATGAGCTTCGAAATCAGAGTTGAGCAAGATGTTGTTGGACTTGACATCTCTGTGGAGGATGAGAGGAGAGCAGTCATGGTGGAGGTAGCAGAGCCCCTTGGCAGCTTCAATGGCTATGGTGAGCCTCGTCTTCCACTCCAAATGGGCTCCCCTCTTCCCATGCAACACCTCCCCCAAGCTCCCGTTGGGCATGTACTCGTACACCAGCAGGTTCGTCTCTTTGTTGGAGCAGAACGCCATCAGCCTCACGATGTTCCGGTGCCTGATCCTCCCCAGCGTCTGCACCTCCGCCGACAGCCCGTTGTCATCGTGCGACGACCCTTCCCCGACCCCAAGCAGCTTCTTCACCGCCACTTCCTCCCCGTTCGGCATCGTGCCCCGGAACACGATCCCGGCCCCTCCCCTGCCTATCACATTGTTGTCTTTGACACATTCTAAGATGTCTTGGCTCCCGAATTCGAGCTTCTGGAAGGCCGTCAGCCTCCAAGAGTTCGACCCTCTCCTCACCTTCCTCGCCTTGGTCACCGCGAACGCCATGAAGATTAATGAGCATGCCAATAGCCCCAATGCAAAGACGAGCTTGTATTTGTTGGGGACTCGAGGCTTGGTGTTGTGGGCTTGTGTTTGGGTTGATGAGTAATTACAAGGGTTTGAGTAAGACCCGCAGAGGTTTGGGTTGCCGGTGAAGGATGTGGAGTTGAAGAACAAGTACTGCCCCGTCCCCGGGATGGAGCCGGAGAGGTTGTTGTGGGAGAAGTCTGCTGATGTTAGGCTCTTCATGGACCCGATTTCCTTGGGGAGGTTCTGGTTAAGGTTGTTCCATGACACGTTGAGGTAATTAAGGTTGTGAACCTGTGTGATCTGGATTGGGATTGGTCCCGACAGCTGATTCTGGCTCAAATCGAGATATGTCAGCTGAGGACAATCCCCAATCTCGGGTGGGATCGGGCCGGAGAGGTTGTTTCTGCTCAAATCAATCCTCAGGACGCTCTTCAGGTTTCCGATTCCGGATGTGATTTGGCCTTGGAATCTGTTTCCACTGAGTAGAAGAATCTTCAAGCTCGACAGGTTTCCGATCATGGAAGGGAGAGACCCGGACAAGCGGTTGTTGCAGAGGTTGAGCTGTCCGAGTTTCGACTCGGACCCGATTCTTGCCGTCTCCGGCAACGGGCCGGTGAGGTAATTGTTCTGCAACTCCACGAGGGAAAGCTCGGGGAGGTTTAGAAACCCGTTTGGTATCGACCCCGTTAGATAGTTCTGTCCCAATCGGACTCGGAACAGAGTGTCGCACTTTCCGAGATCGTCCGGGAGAGGACCGAACAAGAAGTTGTTGAGCAGGATCAAGATCTTAAGGTTCCTCCCGAAGCAGAGCGATTTGGGTATCAGCCCGGTGAGCTTGTTGGTGGAGAGATCGATATCGACAAGCCGGCCGTTCCGGCCGAGGCTCTCCGGGATGGCGCCGGTGAAGTTGTTCTGCCAGAGCTTCAGGACCTGCAAGTTGGGGAGCTCCGCGATGACCGGAGGGATCTCGCCGTGGAAGCGGTTGATGAAGAGGTTGAGGAGGGTGAGGTTCCGGAGAGCAGAGAACTGGATTGGGATCTCGCCGGTGAGGGCATTGTTGGAGAGATCGAGAGACCTGAGGCTCGTCAGGTTGCCGAGCTGCGGAGGAACAGAGCCGCTCAGCTGGTTGGTCTGGAGGAACAGAGTGTCGAGCTGGAACAGAGAGCCGAGTTCCCGAGGGATCGGACCGTCCAATCCGCAACTCGCCATGTCCAGGTGAGTCAGATTGACGAGGTTACCGAGTTCCGGGGGAACCCCACCCCGGAACTGATTGAAGTAACCCAGATAAAGCTTCTTGAGGCTAGTCAGCTTCCCGACCTCGGCGGAAATGGAGCCGCCGAGATCGTTGCCGGCGAGAGACAGATGGTTGAGCTGAATCATATCCCCGTAGCTCGGAGGAATGGAGCCGCTGAAGTAGTTCCCGCCAAAATCAAGGTGGTTGAGCTTGGGAAGCTGAGTGACGCCTGACGGCAACGAGCCGTTGAAGTTATTGTTGTAAGCGTCGAGCACTTGCAGCTCTTCGAGTCGTGAAAACTCCCAGTCGAGCGATCCCTGGAACTGATTGTTGGATATGTTGAGGAATCGTAGCTTGGAGAGCTGGTGGATTTGATTCGGGAAAGTCCCCGAGAGATCGTTTCCGGAGACGGATAAGGATACGAGGCCGGCGAGGGCAGTGATCGCCGGAGACAGCGTGCCGGAGATGTTAGTGTTGGATAGGTCGAGAGAGACCACGGACGTGTTGGAGCGGTCGCATTGGACGCCGGACCAAGAGCAGACCGACTTGTAGTTGCTCAAACTCCATTGGGTCAAGAAAGGGTCGGTGGGTTCGTGTTGGAAAGATCGTTTCAGTGAAACGAGAATCGAAGCTTGTCTTCGTAAGTGAAAATCGCGGGACTGTGAGGAGCGGGCAGAGGAAGCAAGAAACAGAGTAGCTGCAACAAAGAGCAACATGAAGAACCTCATGATGATGATAGACAATGAATTGGAGAAGAAGAAACAGTTGGTTTGGTTTGGATTGGTGATGGTGAAATTGGAGGAGGGTCTGGTTTAGAAATGGTGAGGAGTGATATTTATTAATTAAATGTTGATGAGATGAGAGCATATCTTGGTTTCTTTCATCTTTTGCTTTATGAAAAGAAAAAAAGCAAAAGCAATAAAGATGTGTTTGTGGGTATTTATATTTGCGTTTGGTCACAGAAAATGGGTAGCTTTTCAAGTGAAAAGACAAGAACGTCCTCGCCTTTCTTGTTGACAGCTGAGTTGTGCGACTCTTAGTTGAATATCTTAAGGACCATTATCCATGCACTCTTACGTTCATTTCACCTTAACGCTCTCATCTTTTCCTCTCTGTGTGTTCCCAAACATGCAAACATATTGTTATTGCACACACAATATGGGAGATGTAAATATGGAGAATGCGTACATTTTCCATGAATGTTTGTTATGACATATGAATGTATTGATCGTATATTTGACGAATACAAAAATCTTTGTATAGACATAGGAGGTATACATGATAATAATAGTTTGAATTTAAAAACATATACCTGTATTTAGTTGTTGTGATGTTTGTTATGTTATACTCCTATTTGTTGTGATAGTAGTTGTTGAGGTGTGATGTGGATGATCATACCGCGCAAATCTATGCATAGAAGGAGTTTTTTCTTTGAAAGGGCGAACTACGGATTGCATTACCAGTGTATGTGAAACTTTACAAGTAGTAGGAGTAAGAAGTCCTGATAAAATAATATGTCCGAGTCTCCCGTAGGACACCCAACACTCTTGAACCCGTAAAAATAGTCTAGTTTGCATCCTAGACAATGATTACTATCCATACGATCTGTCGGATCAAGACAATTGAAATAACAAAAAATAAACACTAAATACCAAAGTCCAAAATAGTACTGAAAATAAAAAAAACATAATAAAAATAGCAAAAATAAAGCTGATCCTTCAGCAGCATCCTATGCTCCAAACTCGATTCTTTCGATCGTGGGTGCCGCGGAGACAGACTCCAATCTATCGTCCCTCCTCCCAGATCCCAAATCCACCGTCTGTATTGCTCCGGGGCCTTTCCCAAATGGTCCGTCCAAGTGTTCGGCTGGTAGAGATATACCAAAACCAAACCTCGGCAAATCGACACCATTAGTTGATGGGATCGATATAGGATTAGCCCTGAAGGCACTTCATAGTCTCTTAGACTCAGAGTAAAGTCTCTTAGAGTAAGTAGAGAATTACCGTGGTTGTGCTCGGACAGAGAAGAAAGACCATTGTCAGACTCGCCTCTCTCCGCCCCCATCGAACGGTTGTCGCCGTCGCCTCTCCAGACAATTCTATGATTGAGGACGTCATCCTCCAACATCGTTACTATTGTGATCAGAAGGAATAGAGCCATGGCCATTGCATAGAAGGAGTTGGATTAGGAAGATGAGTAAAGCGAGGGAAATGGAGTGGTTTGGTAAGATCATCAACCACCTGATGATCTAAAGAGATATGTTGGACAACCAGTTGACCCGCAAAAACCTGTTCTTCGACAAAGTGGAATAAAATACAGGGTTCGCACTCAGGTATGTGGCATCAATGTTGTCACACCAAAGTGTGGGCGTACCATGAGAGACCCCAATTTCCCTTAATAGGGAGTGCAACTAGATTAATTCAACAGCATCATTACCGATTTCTTTGTATTCACTTTCTTTAGATGAGCGAGCAATGGTGCTCAGTTTTTAGACATCCACAAAATGGGAGAACTACCAAGAAAGACGCCATACTCTCCAGTCGAGCAACGATCATCAGGATCACCACCCTAGTCACCGTCAGTGTAGCATGTAAGGGACAAATTTGTCTCTCGTGAGAAATAGAGCCGCACATACATGGTGCCTCAGAGATAGCCAAGAACCCGCTTAAACGTCGTCCAATGTACATCGGTGGGAGAGAGCACGAATTGATATAACTTGTTGACGTTGAATGCCGAGTATGCGGAAGACACTGTAAACTACCCACAATCTTCCTATAACTTTTAGACTCAGTCAAAAACGGAGTACCCTCATGTTTTGACAACGAGCCAACAAGCATCATAGTGGCACACGGATTGGACTCATGCATGCTAAAGGAGTGAAGCAAATCAAGGATATGTCGCTTTGGGGACAATGTACTACTAGATGAGTTTGATATCATATAACATCTTCCTTGTTATTTTTACTTCCTCAACGCTTAAATGTGAGATATAGAAAATTACTTATAGTAAAGCACTCTTTTTCTCTCTTTTATTTCTGTAGAAAATAACGACGTTAGGGTTGGTAGAAATGGAGGTGGCACAACCTACTCTTGTGATGACGACGGAAATGACTCGGTCTTCAAGGGCTCAGATCTCTCTGATCGCCCCTCAACAACGAGGAAATGGGTCGTAGGGATTGGCTCTAGGCCTCGTAAGGTGACACAGATGGAGAAGGGAGGGCCTTCGAACCCTCTCACGGCAGTCAATATGGCTTCTCCGCCGTCTTGGTACCCTTCGGGTCATGGCGTAGGATCGTGGACGCATTCGGTAGAGCTGATCTTGGGCTTGTAGGGATGGAGGAGGAGTCAGGTGAGGATGCAAGCCAACAAGAAAGACCTGGGGAACCAGATGAGGTCTCTTTCCATACTGGAGGAGGTGGTACCAACAAATAAGCTCTACGGCTGCGAACTCAGCCTCGGATATGCACTGACGGGTCAGGTTATGACGACTAAACCCTTCTACTGGCAAGCTCTCGCCGACGTGATGACATATATGTAAAAGATCACGAATTCGGAGGCCCATCCATTGAGGGACGTCGTGGTGGCTTTGTTTTTCCTGACAATGAAGAGAAGCTAAGGTCTTGGATGGAAAACCGTGAGCGTTTCGTCGTTCGTTGGGGATTCTGGCGGTTCTCTTACAACACATTCATCCACAGGATATACCATTTATACATTTTTCAGTATGGGTCCGAGTTGTCAATCTCCCAACAGGTGCATGAAACCGTGGGGTGGGTTTCCCAGTGGCCTCCCTTCCGGGTATTGGCAATAGGCCAATTGTGGATTTTCTGGGGGATTGGCTAGAGGGATGAGCCGACTCTAATGGGGCGACAACGTTACCTTTTGTGGGGTGGTAAGCACCCTCACTTCTCCCAATGAGCGGAGCAGCGGTCGGTTAGGGGCCTGCGGGTACTACCTTCTCATTGAACTTAGGGTGAAACTGATTCCACCAATTATCGTCGCGAAAATAATCTCCTACCAGGTCATGATCCAGCACTCTAGTGTTTTCAGAGGCCCTCACTTATAGACCGAGGGGTAACGACGGCAATTGGATCTTCGCGTTGTTGTATTGTCATGATGTGTGTATTGATTTTTTAGGTGCAAGGCTGGTCATGTCTACATCCCGATGGTCTTGACCGACATATTTGATAGATAGATTTTCATTTTCTTTCTTAAATAAGTTCTTCATCCAACTCGGATTAGAAATAAGGGTTAAAATAACGGTGAGGGTTAAGATTAAAAAAGTTAATCCAAATCCCTATTCTTATAAGAGATTATGTTAATTCTAAGCGAGTGAAGAGCCCACCTTGGGTACCATCAAATATTCTTGCTTTGGACAACAACAGCATATGAACAATGCAAAAACTAAAGTCATGTCGTCTGATTTTGAGCGCATGTTATTGTTGGGATTCAATCAATCTCTTTTTCTTTTCTACTATTTAATACCATATATATATATATTCTCTGGATGTTGCGCAAGCAATATTCACTGGCTTAATTACCATACAATTCAATGTCAGTTGTTGGCCCCAAATTTGGATGCCTTTCTTTTGAAGATCAAGATAAAGCTCCCGAGATTACCGAAAATCAATCACTATTAATATTATGTTTCAAATAATTGCCAATTATCTTTATTAAGAAATTTTCTTCTATTGCTCTTTACGTTAACTTTAGATCTCACATCAAATAATAATAATATTCAGAATTTATAATGAGATAAATTAGGCTATATTGTTTTTTGTTATAGAGCAGATCTCCTCCCCATACTCCTTGGGGCTCATATATTATTGAAGTGCATGTACATGTATAAGTTATGATGGGTGTATTGGGATGGAGGATGATGATGATGATGCTGGTTCATCTCGATCCGCATCTGTCATCATGAGACCGATCAATGGAATCTTCGGCGACCCTTTTAAGCCACATGATTTGGATCATTAGTTTGATTCAATATGGAATCTCTAATTAATTAGTTTTCTTCAACTCATGAAGCCATGTTGGGGGGAAAAGAGAGGCTACCATATCATCACATTTGCTGTGTTATACCGTTGAGATGGTCATGCTGAAAACAATATCTTCAACATGTGCAAATGATACCATCATTACATGTTCTAACATTTTACTTTTGAATGTTTTTCAAATTTAAAAAAACTAGTCTTATGAGAGAGAATAATATTTTCAAAATCCTATACTTCACATATGCAAATACAAAATATTGTTGTTGAATTTTCATTTACAAATTGAACTTATAAAATAACATATCTTTTTTTTAAACGAATAATTGGGAAAGTGGATTACTGTACAAAAAATAAACCATACAAAATAGGGCGTACAAGCCTTGATTTCAAGATATTTGTCCTGGTTGCCCGTAGGCAATCCGACGCTCATGGACTCGTAGAAACAATCTGCTTTGGATCGTAGACACTACCTCAAGACATTTCCTTACAAACATTTCAAAGATGCAAACCAGGAAATAAAAAGTCCAGAAATAATCCAAATAAAAACAACCCAAATACAAACGATAAAGTTCATAAAGTAGGCAGAAGTAGAGTGCTTTGATTGCGGTTTCCCTGAGACTTCCTAGCACCGGTTGTCCCGGGTATGTTGTTATAGGCCTATTTGGACTCGTCCCACCCTCGCTGGGTCTTCTCATTTCTCCAAAGGAGGTTGTTACACCTCCACACGTGTTGTCTGTTCCTCCTTCTCATCCCTTAGCTTGTGACCCTGAGGGTTGATGCCTGTAAGCTCTAGTACTTTCTTCATGCTAGTAGGCTTGGCATACCGCTGTCCGCCCCTACCTTTATCCTTGGTCTTCATCTCCTTTGGCCGTATGGGACTTGCTCCTCCAGTTTGGTCTTGAGGCTTCCTTTGCATCGGGGTCAGCTCACCTGCAAATAAATCAGGAAAGACACTGCTCCCAGGTTCCTCGATGTTAGCCAGGTTACCAGACTCTGCGGTACCCAGCTGCTCCCCTAATTCTCTTGCGGAAAAACCTTGCATTTTTGGTACTACTCTGGGGCATCTTTAGCCATGTTGCTAGACTCCGAACCATCGCCATCCCGTCCTCGCGTATCCTGAAACCCTGGGGGAGGTACCAAAGGGTTTCTATTACTACCTGCCCCGAGGCCTCCCACATAATCCCGGATCAGATCTAGGAAAAGGGATGTCAGGATGTCGTCCACTGATAGACCACGTGTCACCTTCGGGGTCCTCCAAACAGTGTTGAGTAAGCGATGCACATCCAGGTGTTTAGGCACCCTGATGGAATCGTCATACTGAACTTCCTCTCGGCCA
>JAYMTN010000506.1:0-16276 GCA_036897425.1 Erodium trifolium | reverse complement strand
CTTCTATATCTGATACTAGAAAGTCCTGCTCGCTAACATATGAGTCTCCTTCTGCGTCCAAGTCGCGCAACTGTTGTTTCAACTAATCCCTTTTTCTTTCATTTAGAAGCCAACTTCACTACAGTAAGCCCATGTTGTACTAGCTGGTCCTATCTTGATAGGCCCGTTTAATTTGGCAGGACCATTAGATTGGCCCAGCCCAAACACATATGCAACCAGATCGACGTCACGGGTCGAGCTAGACGCTGAGCCTTCCTAATTTGCATATCGTGTTGCCTTCTTTTTCTTAGTTTTTCTCAGTACGATTTTTTCAGATCGGTCTTCTAAGTCTGCGCTTGACCTGATGGGAGATGGGGGTCTGCGCTTGAGTTGACGGGAGATGGGGTCTCCCTTCTAAACTCATCCTCTTGGACTTGACTCCCGCCATCGTGACTATTTCTCAAGACCTCCTTGCTCGCCGTCTTAGCCACTACCGAGGCTACTATCGCTTCTGTCTCACCGACTGATCTGCACTCTCCCTTTTTCCTCAATTCAAAAAGGGACCTTTGGCTCTCCTCATACCACTATGCCTCTTAAATGTGTTTCCGTCCGTTAACCTCCAAAACCTGGCGTTGCCGACTTTGGATCATCTTTCGATCTTGTTGGATACTTAGAAACGGGTGCTCCTCTAACTGATTCGGAGATTTTGAGAATGTGTGGGCAAAGGAACCTCGATGTGAAGCAATGGTCCAGAAGTATGGACAGGGTCTCTGGACGAGTAGTCTTTGCAAAGGTTTAAGAGGTAGGGTGTGCACTACAACATTGGGGAAAGGACGTGTACAACGACATCTTGTGTTGAGTTTGACATCTTGAGTGGTTGATTGCCACCCTCAATGGAAAACGTAATTGAGCTAATATTATTCACCGGAAGGAACCCTTCTAAATCCATTATGAAAAAGCCTTAACTTGCAAGCTCAAGTATAGAGACAACAAGGCAATCAACATTAGCAACAACACTAAGTTTTTCCATGCCTCGCCCACACACCGTCGTAAATGAACACAATTAAGGAATTACTGGACAACCACGGATGGGTGATTTCATGGGAAACATGAATGGTTGAGCACATCCGTTCGTCCTACAATACCCTATTTCGTTCCTCCTTTACCAATCAGGATTCCATTATGCCAGAAATTTCACAAAGCATTATAGTGGCACAAAATAAAGGGCTCATGTAACCAATCACATCCCAAGTAGTGAGGGAAGTGACATTCTTGATGAGACCTAATCACTACTCGGGCCCTGAGAGATCCCACTCCGTTCTTCTATCAGACTTATTGATCTATAGTGGTAATAGATGTAGTGGATAACGCACAAGAAGCCTTCTTTCCAGGGCATTCAATCCAGATAAATATCCTTAAAAACACTTTATTTCATGAAGGGTAAACATCCGGTTAAGCCTTGATAACTTTGAATTAGGATATGAGTAAAGCTTATGATCGAATAGAATAACCATTCCTCTGGGAGATGCTTTGGTGTTTCCGCTTCAAAGAGGTTTGGATCTCATTACTTCCCTATTGGACGCACTTGATCTCCTATGATATCATGTCAAGATGTTGGAAAATGGGGTTCGTCCGCCCGGATAGAGGAATACGACAAGTAAACCCATTGTCCTCTTATTATTTCTCTTTTGTATTGAGGGACTAGCTAGGATGCTGAGAATATTCGAGCAAGAGGGTCTCATCCATTGAGTAAAGGTAGCTCGGGAAGCCCCGTGAATCACTTACCTTTTTCTTTGCACACCATTATTACGTGTATTGTCAGGCAACACATGCGAAAATTAACCACTTCAGAAGTGTTCTTCGGCCATTTGAGGCATCTTCAGGCGAGGTAATTAATATACAAAAATCATCTTTGTTCTTTAGTACGAACACCTCTCTGGAGGCTTGGTTTAAGTATCTTAGTATCCCTGGAATTCAAGAATTAGCATTATCCTATTTGTATTTAGGGGTTCCAAACACGGTAGGGAAGAGGAAATGCGTTTTCTCTTGTTTGGTTTGGTACGCCTGCTAAAGAAAATTCAAAGTTGGGACGAGAGATTCCTCTCGAAAGCGGGAAAAGAAGTAAAGATCAAGTCGATTTTACATGCTATTCCGATATAAGCATTGTGCGTTTTGCGGCTGCCAAAAAGACTAATATCATAAATAACTAGAGCTTTGGCCAAGTACCGGTGGTAGTCATAAAATGATAGTGTTTGGCCCCATCGTTTGGCAGTCATGGGAAAATCTTTACATGCTAGAGGGGATTGGGGGATTAGGATTCCAAAATCTAGAAGACTTTAACACGGCCCCGCTAAGAAAGAAATTGTGGAATTATTTGACCCATGATGATAGTTCGGTGACCAAGGTTTTTAGAGCCATATTTTTTCCGATGAAACAATCCGAGCTTTGTGTGGAAAAGCATCCTTTCTGCCAAACTTGTTATCTCATCCAATGCTCGAGTTGCAATTAGGTCTGGGCACTTCACATAGATTGAACCAAACAAGGTTAACTATACATGACGCATATGTGGAATCAACGGGTAGAAGCCTATAAGGACAACATGTCTCTGAGTTAATGAAAATGTGATACAATATATAAGATGAATAAATTCTTCGGGACTTGTTCACACTTAGAGATTTCTGGGAGATTCTACAAAACCCACTAATCACTCGTATGAACCTGATATGTGGTATTGGGAGGATGAAACCCAAGGATGTTATTTGATGCGGTCAACGTACGGAAAACTGACGACGAGAAAGGTCTACTCGAGTACCCACTCGGATATTTGAATTCTCATCTAGGCTATAGTTGTCCATATCCCAATGTCCGTTCTTTTCCATGTAGAATGTGTTTGGGATGTCTTCAGATGCATTCTGCTTGAGGATCCGTCAGGTGGATATTCCATTACACTATCCTCTTTGCCTAATGGGAGAAGAATAAGAACTACACCTCATAGTCCGTTTCCCGTTTACAATTAAATGTTGGAAGAAGAATATCCTCGTACTTAGAGTGAGGCCATTTGGGAGGACTAGTTGAGTGAGATTCTCAATTCCAATCTCACAGAAAAAGTGGGGTGATTCTAACCCTAGAGAAAAGGTGGGAGTGATAGCCCTGATTCTCTGCAAAATTTGGTTAGGTAGGAATCTAAAAACCTAAGGTGGTATCTAGTCCTAAGTAGTGTTCTCGCTTGAGATAATGAATAATGCTTAGAAAGAGTGGAGGGTGACAACCAATGGATGAAGAGCAAGGAAAACCCTACATGACACTTCTTCTTTGGGAGCAGTGACCTGGTTGGATCCCCCTTTGGGTACGCTAGTAATTAAGGAGCCCTTTTGCGATTACAGTAAAATAGGGGCCGGTTTCATCTGCAAGAACGCTAGGGAGAAATCGAAGGGGCGCATACGACATTAGAGTTGGGGACCAAGTTCCCTACCCTAGTAGAAATGAAGACCATTCGAGATAGTCTTTGGTGGTTAATCCAGAATCTGCGCCCGACGCTAGTCAAGAGTGACTTTCAGGTGGTGGTGGACTTCATCAACATGGTAGAGGTTTTTTTTCTTCCTTAGGTCGAACTACCAGTGAATGTATAAGTCTCGTGTCAAAAATCGAAGATATATATATTATCAGCAAATAGAACTTTTTATTGATTCTTTCCTTTGAGACAAAGAACAAAACAAGGGGAAACCCCCTCAGATTAACCAAGCAACTAAGCTTTCGGTTACAAACAAAGACATTCCTATTAAAGGAACCCAAAGTCTAGACAAGAACAACAAATCTGAAATCCATATTTTACAAACATGAAGAACCTAAAGACATCCCAACCAAAATCTAAACGGTCTAGCAATCTAAATTTTACTATCATTATGTACAGACAAAGCATGGATGAAAGAAAACAAAGACAACAAGGCCAAAACAGAAAACACCCAGAAGAAGTAGCCCCCGAAACCCAAACACGTAGCAGCTTCAGATCGAGACCCAAACATGATCTAGTTCGTCAGTACCAACAAGAAAGTGGACACCGACTTGTCGGCGGCCAATACCACAAAAGGAAAACCACACTCTTAGGGCCTCAGAATCGAAATGATCTAGAAAAGCCTAAACGGGAAAGAACTCGATTCTGGCCAACACCAGGAAAGTCGAGCCCCCGCGGCTAACATTGGACGAGGGAGAGGAGATCGACGGAAAAAAGGACAAAGGGATGGGGGAAATAACCACAAACCACCAGATCGAGAAGAAACAACTGTCGGAAAGACCACAAACCACCAGGGGAAGCATGATCATAGATGACACCTGAGATCCGGACGACATTCAGTCCACCAAGAGGGCGAGGGAGCAGGACCCGAGCAGCGGCAAGCGACGGAGCAAATACGAGGCCATGAACGAGCAGAGTCGGTCGTCACTGTAGAGACCCAAACCTGAGCAACCTGGACACGGACGGGCTAGATCTGGAAAAAAATCTCTAGATCTAGCACCAAGGAGCCCGGGATGAAGGAGTGGAGGTCCGGACCGGTAAAGAGTGAGGTTGAGGAGACAAGATCTGACGAAGCCGACGAGAGGGAGACAACCAGAGCTGACAAAACCGACGGGAGGGAAACATAGTAAGGAGAGGAGAAAAGGGTGAAGGGAGAAGTGGGGAGAAAAGGCCACCATCGACGAAGACGAGGGTCGGTGCCTGCTGCCGTCGCCGATGGAGGAAAGGGAAAAGGCGGTTGGGGAGTTCAGGCTAGGGTTTTGGAAGCTTTAGAGAGAGGTGAGAATCTCTTCCTAGAGTTGGATATATTGCTTGGTGCTATCTTGTAAAATTGAAAATATACAATTCGAATTTGTCAAACGAACAATGATTAAAGCGACTCAATGGTTAGCTATGGCCAGTTTTTGAGAGCCTTTATGAGAGTGGTATGGAACCCCGGCTCTTGGGCCACTTAGGGATATCTAAATTACCGACTTTCAATAAAATTTTGTCTTTGTTCAAACAAACCTATCATTATATATAATTATAATTATATTTCTAGAAGCTTGAAAATTTTGGGTTACTTTCATACACTATACTATTACAATTTTGATGGTAACAAATAGAGCTATGAATAACTTTATTGAGATATTTTAAACATCATCTTCAACAAAGAAAATGCCAAAAATGCAGATTTCTTCCACCATTTGTTTTTTCTGCGTGGCGTGTCCGTTTGTGTGTAAAAACGAAAATAAAAAAGGACAATCATCCAGGAATGGAAAACTGATGGTTTCTTGAGCTGGAAGGTGAAGGTGGCATACTGGCATATATCAGTGGAAGCAAGCCAAGCGCTCTCCACCACTTTCCCTTCAAAAAGGGGTTTTGACAAATTGCTCCAACAGCTCTCTCTCATCAATATCTGAAAAGACCCTTTCCTTTCTCTCTTCCTCTTCCTTGCCCTTCCCTCACATCAGCCACAAACTCCATTAGAGACCATCTCCTAGATATTTCATCCTTTCTAGGTCTAAACACCAAGTGACCCTTCTTTTTCCTTTCCCCACCTCCTATTTCTGTGTTTATTTCTGTTTTTTTCCCTCTTCCCCCTTTGACCCTTTTCTCCATTTCTTCAATAAACCACTTTCAGGCTTGACCCTGTTCAATTCTTGTCCTCATATCACTAGTACATACTTGTTTTGACCATGGTTTATTATTTATTTTTCTCCATGTACATTTTGCAAAGTAAAATTTTTACCCTCAGGTGGGTGGGTTTTCTGTTCATCTTCTTGCTTGTGATATATATATGTCAAATCTGTTTTCTTGAAGTTGCATTATTGGACTTCTGGATGTTTCTTCATGATTGTTGCACTTGTGGGTTATATTGAGTGTTGAGAGTTCCTCCCTATTGTCAGTTTGTCACATTATTGCTTATTTTCAGTTTGTTTTAATCGATTCATCATGGGTGTGCTTCTTTTTTGTTCTTGTGTAGTTATATGTATTGCAACTTAACGAATCGTTTTCTTTGATCAATTGGTTTAGGATTGCACAAGATATGTGGTTAAAACTGGTGTAGTTTGAATCCAGATTCAGACAAGTATAGCCATGAATTTTGGCTGCTTTTGTAAATTGGGATGTTATGGAGGGAAGAGTACTGAAGGTCAGCCCCAACCAGAAGGTAAAATATGATCATGCTTAAATCTTTTGTTGATTTTTCATGCTCTTTAATGGTTCTAGAGCTTGAATTGTCCTCTAGGTTGTTGATACAGAGCTGTCTTTTCTATACGGTTTAGTTATAATCTTTTCTGAAATCTTAAGAAGCTGCTGATTTATGCTTGGACTGGAGCAGCTAGAGATTTGCTTAGAGCTAATGATATTTTCAAAGTAAAACTAGGCTTATAATGATATGGGATAATTTCAAAAAAGTACCTGGGGTATTCTTTTTTTTGCAAATCCTAACCCTCTTCTTTGATAATTGCAAAAAATGTCCCAAACTTGCCTTTTTTGTTGTACTTCATGTAAAATTGTTTCAAAATGATGAATTTACCATTAATTTTAAACTTACAAAATTGTAAGTGATAAACAAAAAATTCAGAATTTTTGTCTCCCTTAATTTTCTTCCTCAGATTTTTTGTTTTTTACTTATCATTTTTAAAGGGTAAAATCATCATTTTGAAACTAATATACACAAAGTGAATACCTCAGGCTACTCTTTTGCAATTATCCTTACTGATATTAACACAACCCTTACATTAGTATTTTACTTGTTTGTCTATTGTTAGGCCTAGTGACCAGCAATGTCAAGTTTTTTTCTTATAATTCACTGAGATCAGCTACTGGGGACTTCCATCCATCAAGCAAAATTGGTGGAGGTGGTTTCGGAGTTGTATATAAGGTAAAAAAAAACAAGATTATTTTATGTTTTCACTATCAACACACTTTTGGAAGGAACTGAACTGAAGGTGTATGTGCTATAAGCACCTCCGTTTAGACTAACCTCTGATCATCTCTCCTTATCTGTTTCTCGTTGCAGGGTGTTTTAAGAGATGATACTCAAGTTGCCATCAAGTGCTTATCTGCAGAATCTAAACAAGGAACACAAGAATTCTTAACAGAGATAAACATTATATCAAATATGAGGCACCCAAACCTCGTTGAACTCCTAGGATGTTGTGTTGAGGGAAATAATAGGATATTGGTGTATGAGTTTATGGAGAACAATAGCCTTGCCCGTGTTTTACTTGGTAATTATCCAGAGAAGTTGTATATGGAAGTACTATATTGTTGTTGTTTCAGAACTAGTTTTGAGGTTATGTTAATGTCCAGCTGTTGTTTTTTCAGGTTCAAGAAGTAAATATGGTCAGCTTAATTGGCCTCAGAGAGCTGGTATTTGTGTGGGTACAGCTTCTGGTCTTGCATCTCTTCATGAGGAAGCCGAACCACCTATTGTCCACAGAGATATTAAGGCTAGTAATATACTTCTTGACCAAAGGTTTAATCCTAAAATAGGAGATTTTGGGCTCGCTAAGCTTTTCCCGGACAATGTCACTCATGTTAGTACTCGAGTGGCTGGAACTGTGTAAGCATACTTGCTTTGGTCTTTATGTTAATGTTGTTTACTACATAAATATTATCAGAAACTATTTTTGAAGTCGTGTTTTTAAGAAATTAGATTATGTAGAACTTCACATCTTGCTTTGTATGAAGTTTCTGTACATTCTTGCAATCGTCAAAGTTCTCTTTTTTTAACGTTGTAGGGGATATCTGGCGCCTGAGTATGCTCTCTTAGGACAGCTTACTAAGAAGGCGGACATATACAGTCTCGGGGTTCTCATACTCGAAATCGTGAGTGGCAGAAGCAGTAGTAAGGCAGCATTCGGCGAGGATCTCCTGGTTCTGGTAGAATGGGTAGGCTTCTTATTATTCCTTGTCATTCATGCTAAATAATGTGATTAACTATTCCGAAGTTTCAAAAGCTTTTGCCAACCCCCTTACGTTTTTTTTTTATAGTTTCAATTTATCCCAAAGTTGACGGAGTTTGGGTAAATTGAGACTAAAAGAAGGTAAGGGATTGTCAAAAACTTTTAAAACTTAGGATACTTAAAGATAATTGAGTGAGATTATCCCTTTGCCTTGAAACTTTGTTCTCTCCGGCAGCTGTATTGTTGCCTTTGTAATATGCACTGTTGTACGCGAAAGTGTGTTTGAGTGATTTGAAACCATCATTTTCTTGTTGGGTTAAGTTGAAATTAGGTGTCAGCAACAGAAACAGCCAATCCACTATCGGAAAAAGAAAAACCACCTGTTTTTCGGTCACTTTTTTGGTCGGAAAACCGACCTCCCTCTGAAACAACCAAAAATTGAACTTCGGATTTTAAAATGCTAAAAAACCGATCAAACCGACCGTTGCTTATCCCTAGTTGAAATATGCTCCTATTCGCT
Organism: Erodium trifolium; assembly: GCA_036897425.1. Taxonomy (NCBI): domain Eukaryota; kingdom Viridiplantae; phylum Streptophyta; class Magnoliopsida; order Geraniales; family Geraniaceae; genus Erodium; species Erodium trifolium. The sequence goes on along the minus strand of JAYMTN010000506.1, from coordinate 7,872 downwards.
ATATAGAAGTCAGTTGGTGTTCCACGATTCTCGATGTCTTTCGGTTTTTCAATAAAGTGCTCATATATATGTATGTTCTTCCTATTTTTAAATATAGAAGGGTAATTTGGTCATTTGACAGGATCACTTTTGAAATCGAAGATGGTAACATGATGACCCTTGGAATTGAAGACGGTAACACAATCACTTTGAAATTGAGGATAGTAAATTACATGATCATTCCTAAAGTTGATGGTGTAACATGATTTTTATGCATAATTTACGGTGTTAGGAGTTGGTTTCTTATGTAGTAACACCCTTTGCCTTGAAACTTACTCCTCTCCTGCTTTTTGCTTTTGCAATGTGCACTATCTTACACGAATTTTATTCGATGACGCTGAAATGTGATCATGGGTGTTGCAGGCGTGGAAGCTGAAAGAAGAAGAGAGGCTTCTTGAAATAGTTGATCCTGAACTGACAGACTATCCGAAAGACGAGGCAATGCGCTTCCTTAAGGTTGCTCTGTTTTGCACTCAGGCAGCTGCGAACCGAAGACCAGTGATAAAGCAAGTGGTGGACATGCTTTCAAGAGAAGTTCATCTCAACGAGGATGTATTGACCAAGCCCGGGGTGTATAGGAGCAACCCTAGCTCTGGCTCGGAGGGGACATTGCCTTCTTCTGGGAAGGTACGAAAACAATCTGTAGATCAGACATTGACCTCAACAATGGATGTAATAACTTGTCATCATGACATCACAGAAATGCATCCCAGATAGACCATCTTGCTGATGCTGTTAGCTTGTAAAATCGAACTACTTTTGCTCCATTTTTGTGGTGAATTGACAGTTAAGAGAATTTAGGTAGTGGAATATAGAACTTGTACATGGAATTGGTGCCTTTCAGTTTCTTAGGGAAGTAAAGAATGTTTGTGTACTGGTCATTACTACAACGGAGAATGTCATTTGTTACACAGAATAGCACCATTTTAATGACTCAAGTTGCCCTATTCCGTAAAAAAATTGATTTTTTCCTTCTGAGAAATACTTGAATGACCAAATTAGACTTAATCTAATTTGAAAACTAATGATGGTTTTTTAGTCATTTGGAAAGAAAGGTTATTAACAGAATGGGACAATGTAATACTTGAATAAATTTGGGGTATCTTAAAAAAATCTTTCAATTTTGGGTGTAGCTAAGTGAAAATGGTGTCATTTTGTGTAACAAAATGACATCTCCCCTTGCTACAATTTCAAAGAGATCGCATAATAATTGCACAATGTCACTACTACATTTTTTTTTACTTCCCATTACTATAGAAAACATTGTACGGAAAATGGAAAGAACGATAAAAAGTGCAAATGAAGAATAAAAAGAGAAGATAGCATTTAGAGACATGTCCTCATAACACTTAACAAAAAAAGCTGCAATTACACGAAAATTGTGATCAGAGAAAGAAAACAAATGTTCACATGAAAGCAACTTAAAACAGCTGCACAACCAAACCAACAAAAGTAGAAGCCTTGAGGTACAAACAGACCATCTAGTATCTGAAAATACCAAATATGGCCACATTCAGGTTTCTAGAGTTCGGCACCAAATTTCTTCACATATTATGTACCTGGATATGTTGGGTGGTAACCTCACACTCAAGCAACGGCCACTGCAACAGGAGTAGCTGCCGCCATGGATGAACCCTTAGAGGGTGCATTTCCAGGAGCAGCAGCAGAGGCAGTGGGTGAAGAAGAAGAAGAAGAACCGACCTTGGCATCTTTTTTGGGTTCTACTGGTGGCTGCTTGGGAGTCATGTGTGGAGGTGGATTATGCTTGAGCTTTCCGAGTATTTGACGCATCCTTGAAAGATCTGTTGGCTTCCCGGGCTTAGGACCCTGGACCACAGCAATGGAAGGCTTCTTGTCATCCTTCTTTTTCCCCCTTTTATCTATGGCTGGGACCTCGTGGGGGATCAGTTCTGCAATTGCCTTCCAGTGATTTTTCTCAGCTTCAGCATGAAACTTCTCCCGGTTTTCCAGATACAGCTGTCATATTAAACCCAAAGATAGGAACAACAATAAGCTGGTATAACATTGCTTCAATGTCCACCTAATGACATCCCTCAATGGTTGTATGTGGATACAAATGCAAAGACACATTGCTTTTTACATGCTAAAAATATTAAAGTCATAGTTTAATTTAGGTTGATAATGTCAGGTGTATAAATGATATACAGTCCAAATAGTGCCAGGTATATACGATATGCAGTCAAAGTGATCTGGCGGTAAAGTAATACCATCTTTATCACAATAATGTCAGGTATATACGATATACAGCCAAAAAGATCCCCCAAAACTAAGTAGACATGTTATGAGATCTTCAGGAATCAGCACAAAGACTAGCTTTTGAGCTCCTACTAGCCTAACTCTTACCTACAAACTCTGCCAACATTACTATGATATTTCAGTACTCTGATTAACTAGAGATTCGAAGTCTTGTCACCCAATTACTCACTAGCCTTGCAAAAGAAATCAGCTTTTTTGACACTATATCTCAATATCTTTGCAATGTTACTAAAAATGATAGCATTAAGGGGATGACACCACAATGAGAATTCGCACAGGAAGCAAGTTCATGAATTTATTCTCTTGAAACTCCAAATTAGAACACAATCCTTGTCTGATCCGGACAAAATTGAAATTTCAATATGACCAGTGTCCCTAATATCATCACTCACATGCCAATACCCAAACCCACCTTTCATTTGATTAATAGCATGATTGATTCTTCATATGAGCTCCCACATAATAATTCCCAACTATTTGAATCACCTCGAACAATCAAACCCCTCCACTTCCTTGATAAAGCAATGCATGAACTGGTTTTCTCATGATATAATTCAAATTTGTTCTTCTTCTCTAAAAGGATAGCATATGAAGCAAGCTACATAACAAAAACTACTAATCTATCCTGAAAAAAAAAGTATAAATAAAGCTATATTGATCCAAATTGAAAACAAAATGAAAATTTACCTTCTCCTTCTCCCTGTTAGCAGTTCTGTGAGTCTCACAAGCAACCTTTCGCTTGCGATAAAACTCGGCCTTGTACTCCTCCGCTTCCTCTCTTATCTGCTGAAGCATCTCCTTCTCCTCCATCTCCTTCTCTGCCAAGCGAATCGCGTTTTGCCTGTACATGCGTACGAAGATCTCATGATTAGCTCAGATCGAATGCTCATTTCAACATTCAATTTCACCACACAGTTCACTAAATCGATACTCCAATCCAATTTGAGCTAATTAATTCGCACACACATACAGATCTTCCATGCAAATGTTCAGATCGCTTACTGAATCACTGAATTACGTGTTTTGATTCAGAAAACTCACCTGCGCCACTCTATCAAAGCGAAGCCAGCCTCCGGCGGCATCTCCGGGAGGATCGGACCGTTCGACGAGCCAAAACCTCCATCGAAGCTCCCACCGTTCTGCACCGGCGAGAAAGAGGAGTATCCTCCCATTGATTGCGGGGACAGAGTCTCGTCCACCGGATGTGAGGAGAAGAAATCATCTCCATTTGCGTACGGCGCCGGATCAGCGAAGATCGGGGACGAGTCGCCGCCGAAATGCTGGGAGGCGAGACGTGGATCGTAACCATTGAAACCGTCAGCGTGGAACGGACGAGTAGACTCAGTGAACGATTCCATGGTCCGAGTCCCGACCCCGAACAATCTCACCGCGAAATTGTCTCTTCAGAGGATCTGCGTGTCTGAGTCTCTCGCTCGCTTCGCGTCTTCAACGAATCATATTTGACGAGAGCTCAAAACGACGCCCAGCGAAGGAACTGTGACTGCTTACGTGTAACTCCTTGATTGGCTACATTTCCCTAGTCACACATGAAATTGTGACACGTCATTTGTCGGTGTGGGATCGGGCGTATTCTATTCTTCCTTAGCTGGGGAGCAGCGCCTCCTTTTGCTTCGCTGTCCCCACACACATCCCACCTGGAATGTTCGTCGATTGCGAAACAGTGAGGTGCGAGAGCAGCAATCCAGTGCAGTGAAGGTAATGGTCTTTGGGTGGACTCGCGACAGTGATTGGGTATGGAGGGTATCTGATTTACGATGTGATGACGGCCCAATGGATATGGCCAGGCCTTATAAGGGTTTAACCTTACAAGATATGGGCCTGGGCTCAAAGTTTTCATCACTGCGGCCCAGGAGCCAACGGATTCTCAGTCGTCACACGCTTTTGAGACATTGGCTAACAATAATGAAAACCATCCGCAATTGGCACGTGGACATAAGGTGGTCCCCACGCCGAAGAACAGCATGGTGGCATTTTCGTATTTTCAGATAAAAGCGAGCCCAAATGCATAAACCGCTTACTTTTCGCTTCTATAAATAAAAACCATCATTACAAATTTTGTCATATTGGGCCTTGGAGGAAAAGAGAGCGAGAGAGAGGGATGAGAGGTGACAAGAAGTGACGAAGAGGAAGAATTTGCAGAGCGGTGGAATTTCTACCCAGATTCAACGTAAAACCCTAATTTTTCTGGTCACATTCTAGGATTTGGTCGTCTTCTTCACCAATTCTCAAATGAGTGGTTTAGGGTTTAAATCGGTGGTGTTTCATGGTGACTTGTGTTTGGGAGTGTTTGACACTGTTCCGGCGACGGACCGGAATTTCCGATTTCCGAACAACGAGATACGCATCCACCACATATCTCCCAAGAGCGAACGGTGCCCGCCTCACTCAATTCTACAAACGATTGCTTCGTTTTCAGTTCGGTGCAAGCTCGAATCTCCGTCTCCAACGGAACAGCCACATTTGATCAATTTGCACGCCTCTTGCTTTTACGAATTCAAGGTCGCCGTCAAATTTCTGATTTCCTTGCTTTGCAATGTATTGGGTTTCCTTAATTTTCAGTTTGTTTTCCGAGAAAATGTAGGAATGAATGTGAGATGGGAATTTTGGGCTGCAGGGTCTTTCACTGAGCTTACATTTACTGCAATTTGATCATTGCTACCATTTACTTTAATTTTTTGAAATCTTATGATTATTGGGAACGACAGCAATGGAATTGTTGGATCTGTTTCTGCCTTTTGTTACGAGGAATGTACTGAGGTGAGAAAGTTTCTGATGGTTTTGATATGGTTATATACAGACAGCTGTGGTGTTACTTGGACATGAAGAGATTCATTTGGTGGCAATGCGGAGTAAGCAGAAGAAGTTTCCATGCTTCTGGTGCTACTCAGTTCCTTTAGGTCTGTACAATGCTTCCTTAGGAAAGCTAAATCTAAGGTGTCTCTCAATTGTATTTGATCTAGATGAGACTCTTATTGTTGCAAACACCATGAAATCATTCGAAGATAGAATTGAGGCCCTCCGTGGCTGGATTGCACGTGAAGTTGACCCTGTTAGGTTATCGGGAATGTCAGCAGAAATGAAGCGAATTATGGATGACCGGACATTGTTGAAACAGTATGCAGAGAAAGATTGTGTTGATGATAATGGGAAAGTATATGAGGTTCAACTGGAGGAGGTTTCTCCTTTATCTAGTAATCAAGAGAAACTGGTCCGTCCTGTGATAAGATTACAAGAACGAAACATTGTCCTGACTCGCATAGACCCAGAGGTATGATAGTTTATGCACCTTTTTTTTTATTGTTATATGTGATTTGGATGATCTAAGGATGTTATTGTGAAGAGTGCTCGAAGGCATTCATGCAGTTAACAGAAATGCATTGGAATTTATGTGATAGTTATGTGTCTTTGCTTTATGTTTATATCTTCATAAAGCTGTGTGCATGACTGAAACCTTGATTTTTGAGTCTGATTGGACCTATATAAACATAGTAGCGGTTTGGTGTGTTGAAACTTTTGCACTATTTTCCTTCACATAATGGTTCCACCATCATGTTTGGTTGATAGGCTACTTGGATTTTGGAAGCATTTCTTAAAGTTATGCCGGTTTTTAAATTTTAAATGGCACACGAGTTTGTTCACATCGCTTCTTTTCTTTTCTTCTTACTGAGCTCCAGTTTCCAGGTAGAGTGAATATGAAGGTCAGAGACCACCCTTGTTAACAGTTTCAATGTAAAAAAACTGAATAATATGGCTTACCAGTTTGCACCCAATATGTTAAGATTAGATTTTGACCTGAACAACAAATAGAGATCCATATGAAAAATAATATACCTAATGATGAGAAAGCTAGATTAGATGTACTAGTTTTTCCCGTGGTGTAGATCATAAAAGCATCTGCAGGGCATAGGCACAGGAGAGGCGCAAGAAAGGCAGTTATATTTGGACAGGAGAGAGATAATATAAAATTTCCAAATGAGGATAAAGATAGAAGTTCGGTGCTAAATCTTGTGCCAAAAAATTTGGTAGTTATTTTTTAGGAGAGAGAAAAAATCCATAGCTTGCGCTTCTCCATTGTAGATGTTTGGCTTATACCTTGGCTTATTAGAGGAGAGAGAAATCTTTAAACCAAGCTCTTAAGTCAAGTGCTTGACACAACCATTGTGGATGCTCTAAGAAGCATATTTCATTTTTGTCAGTTTCTGATATGACTGCTGTTAGTTTCATTTTGCAGAATCGTGATACTAGTGTGCTTGTGAGGTTGCGAACTGCTTGGGAGGATTTAAGAAGCTATTTAACGGCAAAAGATCGCAAACGATTTGAAGTTTATGTTTGTACCATGGCTGAAAGACACTATGCCTTTGAAATGTGGAGGCTTCTTGACCCAGGGTTCCATCTTATAGCTTCAAGTCAACTCAGAGATCGCATCACTTGTGTAAAATCTGGCAAGTAACCTTCCATTCTTGAGAACATTGTGATATTATTTATTGTTAACAGGTGGATGCTTGGTTGAACATTTTGATTAGTATATACAAAGGATTCGTCAAGTGTATATAAAGATTGAAGCTTCAATGAGCTCGAGTTATTGTATTGTGGCTGCTAGAGTTTTTACTTCACAAGTTCACATCATTTAGTTAAAGATCTCTACATTTTTTTATTAATTTTAATAGGCTCTCGGAAGTCTTTGTTAAGTGTCTTCCAAGGTGGCATATGTCATCCAAAGATGGCCATGGTGATTGATGACCGGCTGAATGTTTGGGAAGATAAGGACCAGCCCCGTGTTCATGTGGTTCCTGCATTCACTCCTTATTATGCACCACAGGCAGAGGTACATTAGTTATTGGTAGTACTGTAGTAGCTTGTTTTATATTTTGATTTCATTAGAAGAGGAACTAAGGTTGCTTGGTTTTGTCCTTTATAGGCAGCAAATGCTGTTCCAGTCCTTTGTGTAGCAAGGAATGTTGCGTGTAATGTCAGAGGGTATTTTTTCAAGTAAGCAGTTAACTTTATATGTAACTCTGTATTCTATAGCAGTATCGTAGTGTGCTGTCGTTCATATAAATGGCAATTGACAATCAAGTTTTGATGTATATCTGTGACATGTTATCCAGAGAGTTTGATGATAATTTATTGAGAAGGATCTCTGAGATTTTTTATGAAGACGAGGTCGTGAGTTTACCTCCAGCACCTGATGTCAGCAACTATTTGATGTCAGAGGTACTTGATCCAAGATGTTTCAACCTTTTGATTTTATCTATAGCTTTGAGTTGCCGTTATTCTGTATCTGCTACTTATCTCTATCTCTCATGTCAGGATCCTGGATTTGTACCAAATGGCAACACAAGTGGACCTGTTTCTGATGGAATGCATGGTACTGAAGTTGAAAGGAGACTGAACCAACCGGTTAGTTCCTATGCATACAGTAGTTTATTTATTTGCCAATTTTAGTTCCGTGGGTGGGCTAATTTTTGCTTTACAAATTGGCAGAATGTTGTCTTTGGAGCTGGGTTGCATGGAGCTCCTGTTAGGGGGGAGTTC
>JAYMTN010000505.1:0-16281 GCA_036897425.1 Erodium trifolium | reverse complement strand
AATACTGCATTTTTGGGTTTTCTAACCGATTCGTCAAAATGTCTTCAATCTCCACTTCATCCAATTCTAAGACTAATAAATGTGAATTAGGAATTTATGGGATGTGTCACCCTATAAATTCCCAATTTTTCCTATTATTTGAATTTGTTTATTTGTTGACATAGTAACATATTACATCCTCAGGTCCACCTCAACGTATGTGAAGAAGAAGACTTTAGGAGGTTGAGCTACAAGGTTGGAAGAGGAGTGATGCTTTTGTTGTCGGGGTGGGGTTCGATCCTGGGTTGCGTGTTTCTGACTACTTCGATAGTTGAGGTCATTCAGCTCAAGGTGGGGAGGCTCTCCTGTGGGAGCGAGTACGCTTACAGGGCTGTGGGTGCACTGATTGGGATCGTGCTTCTTGCTCTGGGGATCTATGTGCCGTTCGTTATGCATACTATTTATATTTCGTTGAAGAAGACTCCTCTTTAGAACGATTTAGTATGCATGATTTGTCACGAGTATAATAGAGTATGTGTGATGACTGTAAATGTGAATCTTGGTTAAACACTTATGTTAGGTACAATGACCAACTCATCTTTGTCGAAAACGTCTCATCTCCTATGTCGTTCTTGTCGAACGTTGTCATCCAGATCCCCTCATTGTCGACCCCTGTCTGTCGGGAAGAAGCATAGTCGCGACTTCCACATATTTGCATCCTGACTTCGTCTTCTCATTCCTCGTTTCATATCGGTGTCATCGTCTTCCCCCTTTCATTCCAATGTGGGCGTCTTAATCTAAAACATCTCAGGGTCTTCTTCCTTTCAGCCAAGGCGACCTCTATTTTGTAGGACAAATAATGAGTACAATCTGAATCCCTCAATCGCCTCCCTTCCACCGTAAAGTTCCTATCCACAGAGCATATCCTTATATATGGATCTTTGTTTCTCTCCATCTTTAAAGCCTATGGACTCCACAACCTCATCTTCCTTAAACGATTGCTGGTCAGTAGGTGTCCTAACCTCCGGTACTTGCCATCAGAAGTACTCGAAATCTTTAAATCTCATATTCTGGGAGAACTTTGCAAAACGGATGGAGATTATTGGCCCGTCATACTCCACATTCCCTATGTCAGAATAAACGATAAAGCACAGTACAAGAAGAGTGAGAAATATGTATAGCATGCATTTATCTTGAGATGTAGTATTTTGTATAAGACATACATACTAGTTATTGTTATGGCAATGGAGTGCCCCATGGAATCCAATTCATAGCTCACTTCAAGAGCCGCTTCTTATTGTTGGTCTTCCTTTACTTTGAATCTCGCATTTCATGTCCTGCATAATTTCTCCGTGGCCTTGAAGCTTCCTTGTATCTTTTGCTCCCTTCCTCTTCTAAAGCCTATAAGCAGTCACTTCGAACACACATTGCACTTCAAGCATCAAGTACTACGAACAAATTTAAGTATGCAATAAAGCTTTCAAAGATGTTGTTTTACCTCATCCATAGCTTAATTCGGTGCCTTCACTGTTGAGATTTGCTGAGGTTTGTTTATAATCTTGAGATCATCTGGCGCGAAAATGAACCTGCATAAATCGAGCATTTCTTACAGTACATATTGCAGAGTATAACTGACCTCACCAAAGTCAACCAGTCTGAAACTAAAATCTCAAGAAAAGAGAAACGAAATATGAAATTGATACACGTGAAACTTCACCAATATCTGCAAGTACACGACAAGCCTCTTTCTTTCTGCTAAGCTTAACTATGTTTAAACAGGTTAAGTTTGGACCATCTCACTAATTCTAAGCACTTTTGTTTTCTGTTTTTCCCTAATACATGTAATTTACAGTCTACAAAACAAACATTAGCCCATCAAATAAATTGTACAAGTCAAACCAAACTGGGTAATTATCGGTTGTTTGAAAGGAGAACCCTCTTTGATTCAATGTCTTGCACACTTTGAACTATATCATCAATGTTCCTCGATAGATGATTGGAATGCTCTTCCATGTCTCTCAAAACCATATGAAGCTGTTCTTGATAAGCAGCAGAACGTTTGCGCTCACGTTGTAGCTCAGCAGTCAATTCCCGAATCTTTACATCTTTGTCATCCTGAAAAGTAAATCCAAGAAAAAAACGATTACTCATTGAAAAATATAATAGCATTTGCATTTCTAACTGTTCATTAAAAGTTAATGCTAAAAAAATCCATTAGAGACGGTTTAAATCTATTCTTGATGGACTATAATACTACACATTCATCGTTTAAATCTTTCTATATAATTGGAAGGCACGAATAAGCAAAATTTTCTTCAAACTCGCCAAAGTAAGTTAATAAATCAATCTCACTCCTAAAAGCATTAGTAACAGAACCTTTCATGGCTTAAATATATCTAGACACCGATTATTTATCCTTGTAGGGATTTTTCAAGAAATAATGTCTTATTTAATGTTGCATTATACTTGAAAGTGGGTTGTGATTATTGAACTTCAAAACTCTAAGAAGTACCAAATCAGAAACTGAAATCAAAACATTAACAAATCTTGCAAACAATAACTAAAGAAAATCTCCTTTTCTAGAAAGCCAAAATACTCTTAGTAGAGACATGAAAATACTAACCGGAGCTTGAGACAAGATCACACTCCGGCGACTATTTGCCGGAGCATCAACCAGAGGATGATTATGCTCCTTAACAAATCTCGTAACAGCCCATTTTCCCGATTTTTCCTTTTTCACAATTATCATCGCCTTACACCCTTCTCTTGTAACAGCTCGAGGCTTCCTATTTTCACTTTTCCTAGGCCTTAGCCTACGAAAACCCTCCTTGTTACACACAAGTCGGCGCCAAACAACTTTCCCATCACGCATTGACCGCCGAAAAGCATCCACACGCATCACGAATCCGGATTGAGTGGCATACGCATCGTAGAAAACCTTGGCAGCCTCTTCGGATTCAAACTCCATGCCTACATACGGTTCCATATCGAGACTTCCTTCCTCCGAGGGTAATATCGTCTCTTTTCCATTAGAGTTCTCCATTTCAATCTCATTTTCACTCAAAGAAGGGTCCTCATCCACTGTTCAAAACACAATTCTTTTTCAATGTTGATAGAAAAAATCAAAAACCCAATTTGAATTACATTGTTCTTTACATTATTAAGGCCTTCGAATTTGAATTGAACCCAATCAAAGCTTATAGCAATAAGTATAACCTAGGGCACAGAAGTTTCCATGTAGAGAAACATAATCAATACCACCAAGAAAGCCCTTTTAATCCAAAATCCAATCATGCACACAAAAATGCCAAAAGCTAGTTCACAAAGAAACAAAAGTAAGCAGATTTTGAACAGTTACATACACAATACACCACAAATCGAATCCAACGAATCTCATATAGATTCAGTTCAATCAGAGGAACCAAAAAGCTCCCACTTTCAGTACTCAAACAGCTCAACAACCCAGACTCGGAGCAAATTGAAATGGGGTAGCTGCTGAAAACAAATTCGAGAAGCCCAATTTCCATTTCCCTCCGGTAAAATTTCCCGGGAAACAAACAGGTTACAAGTATCTTATTGAGAAGAAATCTGATTATTGGACATGGGAAATGTAAATGGTGATTAAAAATGCTTACTTGAGAGGTCGAATCCTGAAATTGATCGCTCCTTTGCTTGCCGGAGAGAGCTCAGTTTCTGGTTGAACAAGTTTTAGGGAGAGAGAGTGAACTAAGAACTCCGAAGGGTGTAAAGGGCGAGCGGCACCACCGTGTTCACGGAGTTTTGTTCCGTCTTGTGTCTTGTTTTTTATTGGTCAATCCCATGTTTTTGTGGATTTATGTCTCCTAAATAACAACAAAATTACTAAAATTAATAATTAATATGTTAAATCTTTTTTAACAGTTAAATAGATATAAATTTAATTTTATTTTTGGTAAAATACATGGAATTGTGGATTTATGTCTCCTCTGACGTACAGGGTTTTCACTAGCCACTTCTTTATGACCGAACTCTATCTCCCAATCTCCATTTTAGGATCTCCAAAGGCCGCAAAGGTTCTCTCTTGAATGTTTTTTTTGGCTTTTTCTCTCCACGGTTAGGTTTCTCGGTCTCGATTTTGATTGGTCTTCTCCCTTAGTCAAGGTTTTGGAAAGATCTCGATGTGTCCTGTTGCCGTGTTTAGGGTTGCTCGTGGCCAACCGTCATCGATGTCGTTGTTGCACCCATGGTTGCTCTCTCTAGTGAGGTCTGTCAAGCAGCCTCGTCGAGAACCATGAGTCTTAGGAGATGGGGTCCAATGGAGGTGGAAGCCCATTAGGTCTGAGTTCGGACCAGTCTCTCCGTTTTTTCTTCATCGGGTGGAGGCCGCTCGAAGTGCCCTATCAGCTCAAGGCAAGCAACCTGAAGGGTATCTAGCCTCTTGTTTCTACTTTATTGTTCTCAACATGTCGTTTCATTGTAGTCCCCCTAAGTTGCCTACTAGGAGTTAGTTACTTGCCTTATAATATCAGTACACCTGCCATTGACGAGGTCTCGGACTACGATCTCGGTTTTAAAAGTTTTATCCCATATAATCTATATTTTACAAAATTAATGAATGACTGTCACAACATCGATTCAAGCAAAATAAAATAAAAACATTGAATTCTTGTCAAATCATATTATTTAAACATCACAAACCTCTTACACAAATATTTACAACAAAAAAGTAGATAGAAAATAAATAAAAAATGAAATATTTTTAAAACAATGAATTTATCATAATAAAAACCTTACTCGAACTACATCATCCAAATAATAAGGTATGGATAATGTAAACTAAAAACCTCCAAAACACACATTAAAACTATTAATTACCGTATTAAATTATAAAACACACAATTTAACCTTCAAAACATATACACAAGCCCAAATTCGGTGCGAGTAAAAGCACGCAAGCCTTTCTCAGGAGAGCTCTTTCTCTCTTCTCTCGCTCTTCTAATGTACTGTGGAAAAATGAAAATGGTTCCAATTTCATTTCGAGCCATCGCAACTCTCTGATGCCCGCCAAAGCAACAATCGCACCTCACCTTCTTCCGATTCCGAAGATATTTTGATTCTGTAAGTTCGTATCATCACTTCTCAGATCGATTTTCGCTTTCGTTTCATCACTCGTCGAGTAGAATTTATGTAATCTGGAAACCATATTGTGCTGAAACTGTTGCCTGGGGGCTAGATTTTCCGGGAAAGTGTTTTTTTCTCGGCCAGAATTAGTGGGTTTGTTGAAATTTCGATTCATGAGCGAACATATTTAAGTATTTAGTGATTTTTCTGAATGGATTTGTTCGTATGTTGTGTGCTAAAATAGTTAGCTCGATACTTTGCATCTTTAGTTACAGTATGAACTATGAAATGTAATATCAATTCTATTTTGTCACAGTTTTTTGTATTGATGGGGCTATTTTTCTGCTGCGGTCTGTGTTTTTTTTTTTACTTTATAATGTTGTGTTTTATCGAGTAAATGTTTAAGATTCCATGGAATTGCCTCTTGAACATTGTTAGAGTTTAGTTTATTTCCGGCTACAAGTATTTTCCTATTGTATTGAAATAACAAGAATTATCAATGAGTGGAATTTTTCGATAGCACGGGGGACACTGTCACTAACTATGAATAGAAAATATAGAATGTGTCTTGTTTTGTGTCCAATTAGCTGAAAATGTAAAATTGGATCGAATCCAACTTTCTTAGATTGTAAATTGGTTTCTCAAACTAGGAGACTATCAAATATCGTAAGGGAGAAATGAGGAATTAGATTCACTACCATTTGGAGGTTTCATAAATTTCTATTTGTGGTAAAATTGATTAACTTCCGCATTTAAGCAATGTTCATGTGTTGATAAGGCATTCATGAGTGCCTCCCTGTTGCTTGATGCTAGCTCTACGAAGCATGAATGGACACTTTTAGCGCACAGTTTGTCGGGGGTGAATTGGCGAACTGCCACATTGTGGGTGAAGGGTTCATCGTCCCACTCAATTCGCCCACCTTGTGGTCACTTGCTACGTGACACGTGGCTATTCGCCCATGCACTGGGCTAATACCATTGTGGGAAGATTGTGCGAATCGGGGATTCGCCTGGGCTGGAAGCTATTAGCATTGGAGATGCTCTTATGGCTCACACCTAAGCCATCTTTATTGACTTCATTTTATGCTTTATCCTCTTGCTTCTTCAAAACCACATTACCCTCTATATTATTTGTTTCTTTAACATACCATGATTTCATCTCAAACAAGAACTACACAGTGGATGGAAAGTAATTGAATTAGATTTGGTTAAGAGTTGCATGTTTGGAAAGAAAACGTAACTTTTTCATACTTTGTAGCGTTCTCAAGATTTTAGTTGACTTTGTTGATTTACATGGCAACCTAGTTATGGGTTTCCTGTTTTAGGCGTTGTTAATTTTAGTTGACTTTTATCTATCGAAGGTAATAGCAGTTCATAATCTTGGGAGTGTTGACAACGTCAGTATTTATAGAGGAAAATAAGAGGTAAGCAAGAATATTAACGGAAATTATGAAAGCTTTCTTAATACGCTTAGGAACTATGAACCCTAACTTTCCAATTCATCATGACCTCCGAGATCAACATACTCTAGTATAACTCGTTTTGGAGGACGTGTGTAGCAACTAGCAAGAAAGAGCAACAGACAAAACTCACAATATGCATATTAGAAACCTGACCCAAAATACTAACCTAGCAGGTTTTAGGGAAAATGTAACTCAGTTACTCCTAAGTATGCATCATTCTCAAGTAACTACCCCTAAGTTTAAAAAGTCTTTGACAACCACTTAACTTTTTTGTGTCTTGTTCTACCTCAATTCCGTCAATTTTTGGCTGTGAACGGACATAAATACCTTCGTGAAAAAAAAAATAACAAGGGATATTTTTGCGTAATTTCACACCCAAAAATTGAGGGAATGTGATAGATTGAGACTATAAAATAACTTAAGGGGTTGTCAAAAGCTTTTAAAACTTATGGGTAATTGATTGAGAAAGTGCATGAATGAAATTATCCCTAGGTGTCAGGTTCAAGATATATGTCAACACGTTCTTAATCTCATATTTACCCGATGTAAGGACCTAGACTCACTTGGCCACTCCTAACATATTTTGGCTGTCAAATGTTTATTTTGTTAAATCAACTACATACTCAGATGCTTATATTATTTTCTCAATGTGAAGGGCCACATCACATTATTGATTATTCTATGCAACAATGGAATCGGACAAGCCAATCGAAGATGGGGACAGCTTGGTAGAAGGTAACTCATGTGCTATTATAGAAGCAGACCTAATTGTAGAACCACACGTAGGCATGGAATTCGATTCTGAAGACGATGCCAGGAAATTCTATACCGAATATGCCAGACGGGTAGGATTCGTTGTGCGCATTATGCAGCGTCGTCGTTCCGGCATCGACGGTAAAACTCTCGCCCGGCGGCTCGGGTGTAACAAGCAAGGTTTCTCTCCTAATCAAAAGGGGGCGTTTGGGGCTGATAAGAAGCCACGGCTTAGTGCACGAGAAGGTTGCAAAGCAACCATATTGGTGAAGCTTGAAAAATCTGGCAAATGGGTTGTGACGAGATTTGTGAAGGATCATAATCATCCCCTTGTTGTCACAGCCAATGGATTCAGTACCACTGTGAGTCTCCTTTTTCTCTGGATAACCATTTTTAGTGTTTTTGCTCATTTTCATCATGCTTATGGCTTGCATTAGGTTGCAATTTGCAAATGCAATCCACTTATTATTATAAGCTTTTACTTACTGGGTTAATTGCTCTTAGTTACACCTAAGTTTGTATGTTTTTCACCTTGCTACACCTGAGTTCAAAATTCGTTATGCAGCTATCCTAGGTTTCAAAAATAATAATCACGGAGCTCTTTTTCCCATTAAATGACAAAAATGTCCTTAACCCCAATCATAAAAATGTAATTTTTTTTCTGTGGTTTTGCATAGTGATTATTTTACATCTACTCTGCCGTTTTTTCACACCTAAACAAAATGCTTGGGTAGTTGTTGTTTTTTAGTTTGGATTAAGAGCATTTTTTTGTCATTTTTTGACAAAAAGGAGCTGTGTGAAAAAAAAATGAAACCTAGGGTAGCTAGGGAACAAAATTTTAACTCTGGGTGTAGTTAGGTGAAAAATTGCACCTAAGTTTGTACGCTTTTACGTTGCTACACCCGAGTTCAAAATTTGTTTTGCAGCTATCCTAGGTTTTAAAAAAATCATGAAGCTCTTTCTCCACAAAATGACGAAAAAGCCCTCAATGCTTATTCTTATGTTTTTTCTTCTTCCTTTTTTATTGGGGGCTTTATGAACCAGTTCAGTTTCAGCAAATTGAAGTTTGTTAGTTTGTTCATACTTGCAGGGTGATAAAGACAAGAAAATCGAAGAACTAACAATCGAGTTGGAGCATCAAGATCAACTATGCGCAGTTTATCGAGAGAAACTACTTAGTTTCATGAACACAGTCGAGGAGCAGACTGAAGAGCTGTCTTCGAAGATTCAAGCTGTTGTTAACAATGTGATGAAAGCCGAAGCAGAGTTGAAGCTTTGCCATCATAGATAGAGTAGCTTAGGTAAGATGTGTGAATAACTTTTTGATCTCTTTTAATAAAGCTTCGCTGGTTATGCTGTACAGTAATTAAGACCGCATTGGGTTTTCTAGAACTGTAACCTTTCTAAGTTGTTTCTGCCTCTGACATGTCCTTGGCGTTCTTTTGTTTGAAGAAGTTCTGCAAATGTTTTGACGGGTTAAAATCTTTCGGTTTTTGGTGTCACAAAAAATGACTATTACCGTTGACGTTCCATTGAGGAGAAAAATGAGAGGTGAGGTTGTCCACACTGAGGATTCATTGAGGAATTGTCATTCCCACTAAAGCTTGTATTATTACATTTGCTTGTTTCTTTTAGAGGAATTAGAGTTCATTTATTAGGCCACAAAGGCATAAAATAGAATCATTAACAAAAGGACATGTATAGCCTAGACATGATCGAGACGTTGACTTTGTAACGGAGATGTCCATATAATCCAGGTGACAAAACGACACGCATATCTATCGCTTTTCCCAGCTCGATTGAGACCCGTGGGAAAGGATGCGTGTTTCATATGATCGAAAAGTTGCCTAAGAAAAAGACGAGGAAAATGATCGATCTAGCTCTCCGAACACACGTTAAAATTTGTAAGGCACCTCACCTGATTTCTTGGAGCCAACAAACATAAATTATTTATAAAAAAACTCCTTGTTTTAAAGTACTTTTCATCAAATATGTATTTATTACCAATCATTTCATGAATTTAGAATATACATCATGTATTTTGTTAATTAATGTCATAAAATTCTTCATCCTTAACCACCTGCATATTTTTCATATGATTATCATTCTTATGATGTTTTAAATAAATTTATTATTCAAGTTTTGATTAAAAGTGTGACGTTTTTGGAGGTGTCTTAATTGTGATTTTAGTCGTTCTCGATCGGAGGGTCTCCTGTAGAAGACGGTTCATCGTGTTCTTCTGCTGTAACGAGGATGTCCATAGCCTAGTTCAAGTAGTTTTTCATAGTGCAATGGCTCAAGACTAATAGTTTCTTACCAAGTTTAGATTAAGAGACGATCCTTGAATAATTCCACTTTATGCATGTAACACATTAATCACATTTCATGTCAAATTTATAAACAGTCACATTTCTGCTAAGTTTACCTCACTTTATTATTAAATAAGTGCTTTAATTACTTGGACAAATGAATATTCAACCTAATCAAATTAAATTATTTTCTTAACAAATTGAAATTCATATTTATTCAAATTCTTGGCCAGTCACTGAAGAAATTTAAGCTCGAATTGAATTGGATTAAATGTGCCGCCGTTTACTGAACCATAATCGTCATGTGAAAACGACGTCGGTTCACCCAATAACAGCGCGACAACCAATGTCCCTGAAGTTAACGAGAGCCCTGTTCACTTTCAACGGCAACAGATCCCTGCTTTTATCAATCAGGTTTTCAAAACTCAGATCCAAATCTAAAATCGGAGAATATAATCCGGCCATGTGCCCGCGAAGATCACCGGTCCGACCAAGCGGGCGAGTTGAGCCGGATCGACAAATCTCGCAAACGAAGAAATTGCCTCAAAACATTGGCTGTTTAGGGACAGAGTGCGTTTGCTTCAAAATCGAAGAGAAGAAGAAACAATTTGAGGATTGAAACTTGAATTCAGATCGATGAGCAGAAGAAACAATTTGAGGATCGAAACTTGAATTCAGATATGAGGTATGTACCAGCATTACAAGGGCCTGAAGAATCAGCTGGAGGTCAGATTCAGGCGAGTGATACTGGAGAGATTGAGTTTCGCAAGCTTTTTGTAGATTTAATTGGCTGAATCGTTGAGATTGAGATACAGTCAAGAAGCTGAACTTGCTTGAAGAGTTCATGACACTAATCTTATCTTCTAGAGATGAAATGAAATTTGAATTTTGCTATGAACACGAGGTGAAGGAGATGATGAATTGCTGAAGGGTGTGTTTGGATTTATAGAGATTGAGAAATTGAGGTTAGGGTTTGGGAATGGTCTAAGGGGCTTTTCCGGTATTTCAATTTTTTGGGCCTGTACTTCGTAAATAGCTATGGCCCATTGGGCCTGTAAGAGCAGTCCATTGATGTATGATTGATAAATTCAAAATATAGCTTCTTCTCTTACATTTTTTCCCTCATGAGAAAATGTTACAAAAATACTACATTTATATGAAAGTAATCACAAAAACTAACCCGTTAACGATTTTTCGTTGTATAAACTCAGCCGCTAATGACTTCTTGATAGAAGTACTTACGGATTCCGATCACAAGTGTCAAAAATCACTGTTTCCGTTAACCTTCGGGCAAAAAATTGTTCTTGATTTTCAACAACAAAATTATAAATTTTTTAGTTAGACAGAACAAAATGCATTAAGATAAAAAGAGGGTATGGGTCCCGAGACGGAGTCATAAATCATCGAACCAAGGTCCAACAAAAATCCGAACAGAAAAGCAAAAGCAACAAAATAACATGAAGAACACCCGAGTCCACCTCAACGATCATCAACCCGACAGTCCAACAACTATTCAATGTAATTTTTTGACACAAATTAACGGATTCCATGAATTTTTAAGAATAAGGTCGTCAATGGGTGAGTGTGTGACAACGAATGTGGAAACGGGTAGATCAATGCTATTTATAGAAGAAAAATCATATATTTATTTTTTATTATGAAATTTAGAAAAATCGTCAACAACCGATACATGTGGCACGCATTGGTTCGACCACGTTGTCCAGAGCACTATCGCTCCAAGACGCGTCGCCCACAACCGTCCCCTAACGCTACCTCAACTGTCGACGTGCACTATATATACGTTTTCCATCGCTACCTTACTGTCGCCTTAACGTCCCCTCGATGGGATGCACTAAAGGTCCAACGGGCTTTCCGTTATTCAAATACAATTGGGCCTTTCATGTAGAGGCTTCGTGGGCCCATGAGTCTTGCTCCAACCAGACCCATCACAATAGAGAACTCACGCGGGACTTCCAGAATGTTCGAGAAACCGTAGCTACAAGAGACTACTAGAACTGTCACCCACTGTCGTATAAATAACACCAATATCTCCGTTTCCGGTCACCGAAATTAATCAGAAACGGAACATCAGCTCTCGCAATTTTCTCAACAACCAAACACTCCCCAAATTTCTCGAGAAACAAAAAAATGTCGCTCATCCCAAGCTTCTTCAGCAACCGCAGGACAAACCCCTTCGACCCGTTCTCCCTCGACGTCTGGGATCCGTTCAAGGACCTCCACTTCCCGGCCGCACCTGAATTCTCCGGCGAGAATTCTCCGTTCGTGAACACTCGCGTAGACTGGAAGGAGACGCCGGAGGCGCACGTGTTCAAGGCCGATCTCCCGGGGATGAGGAAGGAGGAGGTGAAGGTGGAGGTCGAAGACGGCAAGGTGCTGCAGATAAGCGGAGAGAGGAGCGTGGAGAAGGAGGATAAGAACGACACTTGGCACCGGGTGGAGCGGAGCTCCGGGAGGTTCTCGAGGAGGTTCCGGCTGCCGGAGAATGCAAAGATGGATCAGGTGAAGGCTGCAATGGAGAATGGTGTGCTTACTGTTACTGTGCCTAAGGAGGAGATGAAGAAACCGGATGTGAAGTCCATTGAGATCTCTGGTTAATTAGTTTTGCAACAGTGAGTGTCATGGTCATTTTTGTGATTCTGGTCAGTGTAACTAAAGATGTTTGTGGTTCTGGTCAGTGCTGTGGTGGGTCATTCTGGGTTTATGCATGAATAAAATTTGCAAACAAAACTGTAATTGAAGTGTGCACATCCATGTCAACATTAGTATCACTATAAATACATTAATATTGACATTCATGACACTAATTACAAAAACATAACACTCACACTTGAGTTTTTAGTTTTTACCCTATAGAATGGTATGCTCACTCTTATCACACCAGGATTACCATAGAAAACAAACCCAGTAGCTCTTAATTGAAAGTAAAACGAAATTTATTAGAATAAATTGATATGATTTAAAGTAGAAGGGGCTGAATTGATAATACTTTTTCAAGAAATATTTTAAAGTATTATGTACAAACGAAAAACTACTAAGTTCCATCCACGCTTGTAGGCTACATTTTGTCCACCAACTTCCGTTATAACAGAGAGAAATTGTGATGAATGAGTTCGCGGATTCAATAGATATGTGGGCAAAATTTGGGAACAATGTTCCAGAAAGAATGGTCTAGCAGATTCAATAAATTTGTGGGCAATACTTTATGATAGTTTTTGACAATTAACTTGTTACGTTTTTCCAACGGAAATCGGTAGACAACACATTAGTGTAGCCTAAAAACGTGGACAATACTTTGGGCAGTTTTTTACAATTAACCCTTTAAATCAAATCATGCTGAAGACGAACTTAACTATAACATGGAAAAAAACCAAGGACTTCTACTTATTCTCAATTCATGCAGTAGGTCAACTTTAACTATAAGCAATGGAAGAACCATTCTTCAACAATGAAAAACCCTGTATACTTACAATGGTGCCTTTGCTCACAATCCCGATCAACAATTATATCACAGATATTCAGTAGGAGTTTAAGAGAAATGAGAAACATTTATCCCTTGAACCCAAACCAGATACATAGCAAACCAGGTATCTCATCATAACAATGAGCAACCTTAGCATTCAAAGAGGAGGTGTAACTTGTAAGCACTTTAAAGAAAATAACACCAATAATCACTTAAAACTATTCATTCCAACGAGGAAAGTAAAGCAATATCCTTAAGTTCGGATCTATTAAGGATGTCAAAAACACCTTTCAAATGTAAAAATGAGAAGTCATAATAAGTTGAAATTTCAATATGCTCCCGAGCTGCAACTGAAATTTGTCTCGACTAGAAAATATAGAGGTAACTTCATTAACACTCAGGGAAGGTGAGATGTTGTCAGCAACACATTGTCAACCTTCGTTTATCATAAAAAACACCCGGATTTGGGTCATGAAGAAAGGTGACAGTGTGTTCCCGATCAACCCACCACCTTCTCTGTGTAAATCGGGGTGTTTTTGATTATTACGAAAAGTGATAGTATGTTACTAATAACCCCTCACCTTTAGGGTGTTTTTGATAGCGAAAGGTCAAAGTAGGCATGTAAATAACGTTTTCCCCTAATATATACAATCATCTTAGCAGCGGCACAACACAGGGTAAAGAGATGAAGATTAAACCAACTGTTTCGGGGTCGCTCTTAGGTTAAGCATGACGATATAATACCAAAATGTTCTTAAATTCTTCAGATTCAAATAAAGCACAAGAATGTCACTAATCAAAACTCAGCATTATAACCTGGTATCGTATTATTATCACTTGCAATTGATCCATAATTTCAAGTCATAACAGCATAATAGAAAATACCCAAAAAAAACTTGCATTTAGAACTAAACAACAAAGTTTAGCTGCCAATATTAGAGAAATCCAAATTCAAATCCACAATCAGCTAAACAAAACAAAAAAAAAACTGTTTGACGAACCAAATTGTGAGCATTATTGAATCCTGACACCAGGCAATAGAGTTCAAAACCCTAATACGGGACCAATTTCACAATTACGGAGTGTCCCATGGTTTGGGCTCAGGGACAGCGACGACCATACCTTGCATCGCCTGCGTGAGGACGACCTGGCAGCCAAGCCTGGAGTGCTTGTTGAGAACCCTAGCCCTCGAATTGTGCTTGAGCAGGTACTCCTCCCGGTCGGATCTCGAAGGAAGCTTCTCGAGCCACTCCTCGGCGATGCTGACCTCGCATTCGGCGGAGCAGGCGTCGATGTCCTCCAGGCGGTGCGACGCGGGGTCGATGAGGCCGAAGTTAGCGAGGGCCTTGAGGAGGGTTTGTCCGGAGAGCCCAACCACATCGCGCTTCATGCCATCGGGGTCGATCGCCGAGAACTTCACGATGCGGTCGGAGACCTTGGCGGAGCCGCCGACGGTTGAGGAGGCGGAGGTGCGGGTGATGATGGATCGGCTGTAGAGGGAGGGGATGCGGTGGATTTGGGAGGACAATCTCTGGAGAGTCGTCGCCATTGTTGCGCGATGGAGTGAATGAGAGAAATGAGGATGGTTTGGAACCAGCAACATACGAAGACTCTCTACCCTCGACATTTGGGCTGGGCCCTTCTGTGTGTGATGGGCCAACAGAAGACATATCAGTTATGTGTATGGGCCTTTTCTTAGGATTTTCGTTTGAATTTTCTTAAATTTTATGAATAATTTTACAAAAATACTGATATTAGTACATTTTTCTAATTTGGTTAATTAATTTTTTTTAAATAACCTATTTAACTATATTGAACTTAAAAGTAAAGTTAGAATTGAGGTTACCCACTATTTTATTTCTAGAAAATATTATAATCTTATTGGCGATATTTATGGTTTTGAACCAATGTACACGATGATGCTATAAACCTTATATGTTCTTGGAGTACTTATTAGGCCAATGAATCGTCTAAAAAGTTGGTTATCGATAATTTTGGAGGATTCTCTCTCCTCTAAGCGAATGATTCATCGACTAGTGAATTCACCTGTCCTATAAATTCATCCAGCAAACTCCATTTCTCCACCTTGTGATTATTCGCAACGCGAGACATGACAAATTTGTCCAGATTCACTTGGTTAAACGGCCGCCAATATTTTGGGAGGCAAGAAGAATCACCGAGACTAACCGTTTAATTCAGATTGTTCTCTTTTAATATTTATAGATGATAAACTTATAATTCAGATTATATGATTCAAATTCACTCACCCAATTAAATATGTGAAACATAAAGTTGATCATCTAAGTTATACATTGAAAATTTGAAATTGAACTTTCTAAAAAGCCTAGGAAAAGAAATTGCCATCATGGAATGAAATGCAAGAGCATGCAACTCCTCTTATTACAAAGGTGGTAAAAATCAATACAATGAAGTTGACTTTCTTCTTCCTCCTCCACGAACACTTGAATTCACAACATGCATGCATACACATATCTTCACGATCATGCACATCTTCATGAAACACAAAAAAGTCAACTCCTATGTTTCTTCTACAACTTCTTCCCTTCCAGAAAACGGGTATAAAAGTCCAACGCCTCTCGCGGTTTGTACTCCGGCACAGTATGTCCAGCTCCCTGCACCACCACAATCCGACCAGAACATAAATTAACCTCGGACCAAATAAAAAAACACAAACTAAAAGTCAAAGCACATACATAAGTTATAACATGGGTTTACGTACCTTTATGGTTAAGAATGTAAGATTCTTAGCATGCCCTTGTAAGTAACTGTAACAAAGTAATCAGATCAGAGTCAACAAACCGAATTAAATAAGAAAGATTGTCATAAGACCATCAACTCAACTAAAAACTTGAACTGATAGTTAAAGATTTAACTAAAAAATTATGATAAAATTACCCGGCAACTTGGCCATCAGAAGTCCAAGGTCTCCATTCATCGATTATCGTGTATCCCATCGATCTCGTCCACGCTTGACTCCCAGTGTACGGCACACACATATCGTGGTCCCCGCTACATAACGAGTTTTATATAAATGTCACATTCTATAATCAGGAAGACTATTTATTACCAACAAGGTTCTAAAAAAGGTTAGGTACTAATCCGACAATGAAGACCTTTAAGGTAACTAATCGAATATTAATCGGGACTAGAGATATAATCACCTGAATATCAGTGC
>JAYMTN010000504.1:0-16290 GCA_036897425.1 Erodium trifolium | reverse complement strand
ATAGGGATAATATCATAAAGCACCATATAGGTAGACGTCATTAACAAATAACACCCTAACTTACTACTTTATCATTTGGCACATGTATATATCACAAAATTATCATCGTTTGAATTTCTGTTAGTTTTTCTGTTATTTTTTTGTTGATTTAAAGTGAAGTGGAGTGGCATTTTCGTAATTCTAGAAGTCAGGTATGAGAATTATTGTTTAAGAAGGGAGGGTATTTTCGGAATTTTAAAAAAATAACAGAAAAAGTAACAGAAATTCTAACAGTGATAAAAATTAAGTATATACATGTCCCGGATGATAAAGTGATAACTTAGGGTGTTATTTGATAATGGCGTATATCTATATGGTGCTTTATGATATTATCCCATATATATATTACTTTGTCTTTTGATGCCTATGAGGATTTTCGCATACATGGTCTGTCTAGGGTCACTTTTCTCTATGGCCTAGACAAATTTAATTGCTTTAAACTTTTGTAGGATGTATTTTCTTCCATGTTGCTTGTGAGTATATCATTTTCTTAATGCTATTCATTAATATGATTAATGATTTGTTGATTTATGTTCAAACTATTCCTCAGGCATTGCCATGGCATAATTTAAAACAGAATCATGGCATCCAAAGGTCCAAGGTCCAAGCTTGATCATGACACTAGAGCTAGGCGCCAGAAGGTTGTAAAATCTATTATTTGGTTTATTTCCTTCATGCATTGCTAAACTGCAGATCGGTCATTGCCTTCATGAAACTCTATATTTGTATTTCTTATGTGCATTATATTATCTTAATACTATTTCAAATTAATTTGTATTAAACCTTATTTTTCTTCTAAATTTACATGAATACCTTGGTTATATAATGGTTTGTGTTTCTTTTTTGAAACTAAATTTCAACTTTTCCTAGAATCAACTGTGTTAAAATAAGATACAAAAGTAGTGGATGGGCCTCTATTAGGCTCTCTGTGATGGGTAGATGGATGGTTTAAGGGGCGTTTCATGATGAAAAATAGTATACCAATTTATTATTTGGTAGACAAGGAGGGAAATAATATGAGGTCGATTTTTTTTGCCATTTTACTTGTATAAAATATGCATTCTGAAACAATTCAATGTGGGGAACAAAAATCTGTTGTCCATGAAGGTTGTGCAAAAGGGCGGATTCTGCTCATCCTTTTTGTGATTTGTCTTAGCAACCGTGGAACAAGCTCCTTTTATGATTTAAAACTTGTCAGTTCTCCCTCTTGACCGTTCCCGAGTCCATCAAATGTTTTCTGTTAGTCTTATTTTTTTTGCATTCATGGGGATGAACAATGTGGGATTGCTTTTATATATAAGAATTCCAATTTTGTTTCATACATTAGCTGAATATTGACTCTGTAGCGGTACCTGTATTGCTGTAGGCACTTGAAGCTCCTAGAGAACCTCCACGTCCTAAAACTCACTGGGATCATGTTTTAGAAGAAATGGTTTGGTTGTCAAAGGTAATTAAATAGTTTATTTTCTGGAAGTTAGATGTTTTAGCTTGTAAGATTTTTACTTCATTGCTCATGTCAGTACATTTTTTAGGCAGTATACAGTACTTTAGAAGTAAATAATGAGATAATCAAATATGTGCATTTTTTGTCACTTCATTTGCTAAACAAACTATTTGTTAGCAGGATTTTGAGTCTGAAAGGAAATGGAAATTAGCTCAGGCAAAGAAAGTTGCTATAAGAGCAAGCAAGGGTATGTTGGATCAGGCTACAAGAGGAGAAAAAAAATTAAAGGTTCTGCATTTACTTTGTTAACCGAAAAGTATTTTTAAAGCATATGTGTGGATGCATAGAACAACCCCCCTTCAAAAATATGGAAAAAATATTTCTGTATGCTTATGGTTATCTCCAGTAAATTGAACTTGGTGTTGCAATTTTGAGCAGGAAGAAGAACAAAAGTTGAGAAAAATTGCTCTTGGCATCTCGAAGGATGTGAAGAAATTCTGGACAAAGATAGAAAAATTGGCAAGTTGATCTAAAACAACTTGATTTTCTCTTGAACTTACGTGTTTCTTGTTAAACAATCTGAACTGAATAATTTCATCCACATTGAAACATAGGTGCTTTACAAGCATCAGACGGAGCTTGATGAGAAAAAGAAAAAGGCACTTGATAAACAGCTAGAGTTTCTTTTAGGGCAAACCGAGAGGTACAACTTTCTATTGACTCAAGTCTTGTTTTCAAAGAAATTAGAAAATATTATACCAGAACTACTTTAATACTTTTGGCCGGAGTAGACTCATATTTCATGGTTTTGCTTAATTTTAGGTACTCAACAATGTTGGCAGAAAATCTTGTTGACACAAGTGAACCCATGCAACAACATCCTGCTCATGATCAGCTGACTTTCCCAAATAAAGAAGCAGATGATATCAGTGAACCTACACAATTAGAGGCCGGTAAGCAAAAAAGTTAATGTTTCCATCATTACATTGATACCTTAAACATAAAATATCTTCTCATTCAGTTAATATACAACAGAACTTCAATCAAATGTTGCTGATAACGATGAAGACTATGACATACAATCTGGGGATGAAGAGGTGTGCCTTTTTGTTTTGCGTACATGTCTGTTTTAATATAGTTAATTTTCATTTGATGGTAATATTATATAAGTGAGGAAAAAACTGTATCCTTGAATTCCACTTTTTGCACCCTCAAAACTGATGTAAATTACATGGTTTTATTGTATGTTACGTGGCATGCTAGAGGGGTATAAATTTGTGGGCTTTTCTAGGCAGCGTATGCACATAGCTCGTCAGAAAGAACATGATTTTAGTCATTACTTATTTTTCTGTCTTGTCTCTCATCAAAATGGCGGAAAAACTTTAATCCCATTTAACTATGGTGTGGGAGAGGAGGCTCACTTGACCATCTATTTACTACTATATGACTAATATAATTGGATAATTTGTAATTCTTTTGAAAGAATTAACACTTCTGAGTTATTGAAATCGATCATTTAGACTAATAAATTTGTAATGTCATTACAGCAGAATGAGTTATGCAACTTTCCAATTCTTTAATGAACCCATCCTACTAAACAAGAGTAGGTGTTGCTGACACCGATAACATTTCTGCTAATTTAATGCCTCCCTACGGATTTAATTATTTGCCTGGAGAGTTCCAAGTCTGAATCTCTTCCATTGAACATACTTCAGGAGGCATCCTTTGTGCTTTGCTTTAGAAAAAGATGCACAGTTTACCTACTGCCATGTGAATAATCAGTATTCACATGCTTTGTTCTTTCCAGAGTTTTTGTTTGTCTTCACGTAGATTGATTTCTTTATTTCTTATTTATGCTTTGATGTCGTGGTTATAGGAAGATGATGAACATACTCTAGAGGAAGATGAGGCTCTTATAACTGAAGAAGAAAGACAAGAGGAATTGGCTGCTTTGCATAATGAAATAGATGTTCCACTTGAAGAGCTGCTCAAGCGTTATACTTCAGAAAGAGGTATATTATTGTGTTTAACATCTCACAATTTCATGGATATGTTACAAATTCGTTGATGATCAACATTATTAGTAGAAATAGGATATGTCTAGGTTCGGCTTTCTTTCCTGTCTTGTTTCTCTAATTGTTATCACCATGAGTTTTTCTCAGTCAGTGTAGAAAGTAGCCCAGAAAAGGTTGATGTTGAAATTGTACCATTTCGGGGAGAAGAAGATAATTATAATGGTGAGAAACTGATTATTCATGAGTGTGAAACCTGAGTTTATCTCTAATTAATAGGGCTTGAGCATCTGCAACTTGATATGTTTTCTCTTTTCTTTGTTTTTTCCTTGTTCTTGATCAATTAATTTTATTTTCTCAGTGAGCAGAGAAAGTAGTCCAAAGAAGGGTGAAGATGGTGCCAAACTATTCCATGGAGAGGAAGACAATAAAAATGGTAAAGAGAAATTGATGATGATGTTTTACTCCATCCCTGTCAGTTCTTTCAATAATTTTGATAAACACAAACTGATCTCAGTGAGGAGAGGTAGTAGTCCAATACAGCTTGAAGATGGAGCTGAACCTATCCAGGGAGGGGAACATCATGATACTGGTACGAGATTGATGACCAAAGTTCCTCTTGAATTATGTAGAGAGCCTCATATGGTGGGTGTCAAATATTCTGTAGAGGACAGGAATGATCTTTCTGCTGTAAATAACACTGACAAAGTCAGCTCACCTGTTGTTAGCGGTCCACATTGTGTAAGTTGTATGTGTTTATTGTTCTATTTATTGAATAGAAGGGCAAGCTCATGGCTCAACATAATATTATTGGTCCAACTACAGGAAGAAAGCAATGGTGATCTTTCAAATGTAGGAATTTGTCTCCCAAAAATCAAGTCATGTGAATCTAAAGATTTGTCAAAGAGGTGTAAAAAGTTATCTGAAGAACATTTGCAGTACGACTTCAGTGATGAGCAGGTATTGCTTAAATCTCACTTTCAATATTCTGATGTGTATACAATGATGTTTTCAATGGGTTTTTGCTTGTTGTGTTTTGTTGTTTGGGAGGATTCAGTCATCTCTTACTTGGAAGATTTGATTTAGGAAATTCTGTCTTACACATATTTATGGCAACTTGCAAATATCAGTACAGTCATCTGATTGCACACAGTTGATACAATTTGAGTTGATGCCATGAAATTGTGATGTAGTTCTTGATCCAAATTACATGTACATATTTTGATATTAAAACACACATACACACACACACACACTGATGGATATACTTTGTTATTTTTTTTTCTCACAGATACCCTCATAAAGGGTTAATTGCAGATGAGTACCCATTGTAGCAATTCTAACACACCTATCTGAATGTATTACCCAAGAATCACCTTATTACAAAACTAACGGGAATGGATGAAAATTTCACTCTCATCACATGATTGACACATAACCCATCAATACTTTGAAACACAAAAATATTAATAGGTCATGTGCAACTCATGTGATGAAAGAGTGAAATTTCCATCCATTTCTATTAATTTTGGGCTAAGATGACGAGTGTACTGTGTGCAGTGCATACAGATAGTCATGTGTTTGAATTGCCACAATGAGTAGTCATCTGTTTGTGGTCAATTTATGTCGGCAATTATCTGCAATTAGCTATTTACAAGGGTATTCATCTGTGAGAAAGAAACAAGGTACCCATCTGCTTGTGGGCAATTCCTTTGAGTATCCATATTCAAATAGCCCTATTTATTGGCATAAATTGCTTTCAAATTTTATAGAACCCTGCTGTTTAGGTGTAGCATTTGGGTATATTGGTCTTGAACATAAATGGTCAAACATACATATGGTTGTTGATTAAACTAGTATTATATTTAGTAATATAGACACGGTGATCGTGAATGATCTGGAACCAGGCATGGACACCAAAGATGTAAAAGTTTGTTGATTTCTACGAATACTACAATCAACATTCACTTAGAGATCAGATCTTGCATGTGCAAATCCCAATTTGTGTGAAAATTCTCTTGAATCATTTGCTGTGGTAGTCTTTGTTTTTCAAGCATGAAAATTTTCTCTCTCTCTCTCTCTCTCTCTCTCTCTCTCTCTCTCTCATGAAAGGACTTTCATTTCCAGTTTCTTGTTGGCTCTTTCTTTACATTTATTTTGTATGCTTAAAGTATGTTTTCTCATTACTTTGTCCATCAAGATTGTAGCGCTCATCTTCTCTTTTCTGTTCCATGATGTGTTTATATTATTAGCCATTTTCTATTCATATTGTCTCAACTGAAATTGCATCTCAACTCATGTAGGAAGATGGTGATTTTGATGTTGCCACTGGAGATGAGAAGGTATGCAATGAGGAAGCACAGTTCCTGTCTCTTATTCATTGTGGGATCTTTTAAACATCTTTTATTGTGAATCTGGTAGACTTTTAGATGGCTTTGATATTTGGGAATGTTTTTTTTTTCCTGATTTTAGTGCAAGCATTTCTCATAATTAGTAACCAGTTGAACTTGGCATGTATTATGAAAGTCTGTTCTGACAATTTTCTTCACTTCAGCAGTAATTCCTGCTTATTGATATGTTCTGTTTTTAATAGAAATTTAGTGTTTCTGTTCCACCATATGGACCTAGCCTTGTCTCCTCCCCCCCTTTGCATAGGGTGTTGGTGTACTTATATTGAATAATCAATATATGAGAGTAACTTGTTTAAGAACTTTTGATGCTGCTGAGACCTCAGAGGAATAGTAATCAGTCATAGGTCTACTTTCTTAGTGTAATTTAGCATTTCAAGATGTAAAGTATTGTGTCATGCTTTTTGATCAATATTTAGGTGAGCTCGCATATCTGTTTTCCTAATTAGGTTGCACTGTTGCATAGTCATATCCTTTTGATTTTATGTTGTCCTAAATTAACTTACGTGCACAGGATGATGAAGCAACATTATCAGAAGAGGAGGAACTGGCAAAAGACGATTCAAAAGATTCCGTGGATGAGGTAACGAGATCTCTAGTTTGGCCTTGTGTATTTCTATTCATAACTAATATCCTAGATTAGTGTTAAATTATTGAAGGTTCTATTGTTGCAATGCTTTAGCTGATCTGGTAAATCTGTCCCCTTGTTTTTGTTTATCTTGGGTTCCACTAAATCAAGCTGCGAATTTCAGATTGCATTACTGCAGAAAGAGAGTGAAGTTCCTGTGGAGGAGTTGCTCGCAAGGTACAAAAAGGTATGTTGAAGTACTGCACTTCCTTATTAGCCGGTTGGTTTAAGTCAATTATTGACTTTTGTTGTATTACTTCCCTCAAATTATTAGGATTTCGGCAATGGAGTCTCGGATGATGAATTTGAATATGCCTCCTCTTTATCAGAGGACCATGAGGGTTCTCCGCGCAATGAAGATATTGATATGAAGCTGCAGGTGGACTCCGTGGATGAAAATGCTGAACACCAGACAGGTGTGCATTTCCTTACAGGAGAAGACCAGGAAGCAGGAAATGAAGACCAGTCAGTGGAAGATAGTGACAGTGAGAACATAATTGCTGATGCAGCAGCAGCTGCAAGATCAGCTCAACCAACAGGCAACACCTTCTTAACAACCAAAGTCCGTACTAAGTTCCCTTTTCTTATCAAGTTCCCTCTTCGTGAGTATCAACACATCGGTTTGGATTGGCTTGTTACGATGTATGAGAAAAGATTGAATGGGATTCTTGCTGATGAAATGGGGCTTGGCAAGACAATTATGACAATTGCTCTGCTTGCACATCTGGCGTGTGAAAAGGGGATTTGGGGTCCTCATCTGATAGTGGTGCCAACAAGTGTCATGCTTAACTGGGAAACTGAGTTTCTTAAATGGTGTCCTGCTTTTAAAATTCTTACCTACTTCGGGAGTGCTAGGGAGCGCAAATTTAAGAGACAAGGTTGGTTGAAACCAAACTCTTTTCATGTATGTATAACAACTTACAGGCTTGTTATACAGGATTCTAAGGTTTTCAAGCGGAAAAAATGGAAATACTTGATTTTGGATGAAGCCCATCTGATTAAAAACTGGAAATCCCAAAGATGGCAGACTCTTTTGAACTTCAATTCAAAAAGGCGTATTTTGTTAACAGGAACACCATTGCAGAATGATCTCATGGAACTCTGGTCTCTAATGCATTTCTTGATGCCCCACATTTTTCAGTCTCATCAGGAATTCAAAGACTGGTTCTGTAACCCAATATCAGGAATGGTAGAGGGACAGGAAAAGGTAAACAAAGAAGTTGTTGATCGCCTCCACAATGTCCTTCGTCCATTTATTCTTCGCCGTTTGAAAAGGGACGTGGAGAAGCAGCTTCCTTCGAAACACGAGCATGTTATATACTGCAGACTCTCTAAGAGGCAGCGAAACTTGTATGAAGACTTCATTGCTAGCTCTGAAACTCAAGCTACCCTAGCAAGTACAAACTTTTTTGGAATGATTAGTGTTATTATGCAACTTCGTAAAGTCTGCAATCATCCTGACTTATTTGAAGGTCGGCCAATTGTTAGTTCTTATGATATGAGTGGTATTGAGGTCCAACTAAGTTCTTATATTTGTTCAATGCTTTCGCCTGGTCCATTTTCTACCATCGACTTAAGGGGCCTTGGACTTGTATTTACTCATGATTGTGACATGACTTCGTGGGAAAGTGATGAAGTACAATCGATTGCTACACCTTCTGATTTAATCAGGGAGCGCACTGACCTGGCTTATATAGAAGAGATTGGGCAGGGTTCCAAACATTGTAACAAGCAGATGCAAGGGAGCAGTATATTTTATGAGATTCGAAAAGCAATTATGGAGGAGAGATTTAGAGAAGCAAAAGAAAGGGCAGCATCCATTGCATGGTGGAATTCATTGAGGTGCCGGAAAAAACCTATATATTCATCAACTTTGAAGGACATTGTCACGGTGAAGCATCCCATTTATGATATTCCTTCTCAAAAGGCTAGTCCATTGTTCTTGTATTCTTCTAAGCTTGCGGATATAGTTCTTTCACCAGTGGAACGCTTTCAGAGGATGATTGACCTGGTTGAGAGTTTCATGTTTGTGATCCCAGCTGCACGTGCCCCAGCTCCTGCTTGTTGGTGCTGTAAAACTGAATCACCTGTCTTTCTGCACCCAAGCTACACAGAGAAATGCTCTGAAAATTTATTACCTCTTCTGTCGCCTATTAGACCTGCAATTGTCCGGAGGCAAGTATATTTTCCTGACAGGCGACTGATACAGTTTGATTGTGGCAAGTTGCAGGAGCTTGCTGTTCTTCTCAGAAAATTGAAATCAGAGGGTCACCGAGCACTGATATTCACCCAGATGACCAAGATGCTGGATGTCTTGGAGGCTTTCATTAATTTGTACGGCTATACGTATATGCGTTTGGATGGATCTACTCCACCGGAGGAGAGGCAGACACTAATGCAGCGATTCAATACGAACCCCAAATATTTTCTCTTCATCTTGTCAACTCGAAGTGGGGGAGTTGGTATCAATTTAGTTGGGGCAGATACAGTCATTTTTTATGATAGTGATTGGAACCCCGCTATGGATCAACAAGCTCAAGATCGATGCCATCGGATAGGACAAACACGTGAAGTGCACATATACAGGTTAATCAGTGAGTGCACCATTGAAGAGAACATCTTAAAGAAAGCTAATCAGAAGAGAGCTCTTGATGATCTAGTTATCCAGAGTGGAGGATATAATACTGAATTTTTCAAGAAGCTCGATCCTATGGAATTGTTCTCCGGACATAGGGCTCTTCCCAGTAAGAATATGCCGAAGGACAAAAGTTCAACTCAAGGGGTTGATGTTTCTTTGTCTACAGCAGACGTGGAGGCTGCTCTGAAATCTGCTGAAGATGAGGCTGATTACATGGCTTTAAAGAAAGTTGAAGAAGAAGAGGCTGTAGACAACCAAGAGTTTACAGAAGAAGCCATCGGGAGATTGGAAGATGATGAACTTGTAAATGAAGATGAAATGAAGCCTGATGAACCTGCTGATACGAATGTTGCTATCATAACTTCTGATAAAGATAGTATTATAAAGTTCAATGAGAGTGAGCTTAATGACGAAAGAGCACTTATTTTTGCCGGAAAAGAAGATGATGCTGACATGTTGGATGATGTCAAAGAGATGGCAGCAGCGGCAGCTGCATCAGGACAGGAGATTTTATCATTTGAGGATCAACTGCGTCCAATTGAACGGTATGCAATACGTTTTCTGGAATTATGGGATCCAATCATAGACAAGGCAGCAGTAGAATCTCAAGTA
Source organism: Erodium trifolium (assembly GCA_036897425.1). NCBI lineage: Eukaryota > Viridiplantae > Streptophyta > Magnoliopsida > Geraniales > Geraniaceae > Erodium > Erodium trifolium. The sequence goes on along the minus strand of JAYMTN010000504.1, from coordinate 6,509 downwards.
AGGTATGAAGAGACGGAGTGGGAACTTGACCGCATTGAGAGATATAAGGAAGAGATGGAAGCTGAAATTGATGATGATGAAGAGCCTCTTGTATATGAAAGTAAGTGCACCATACTTTGGATGTCATCTTATTCTTGTAAGTTAATAGCCACTGGTTTCAGAACATAGGTTTTCTAACATGAACGTCAGCTAGAATTTCAATCTAAATGATTGTTTTATTGGTTTTAAACTTTTCAGTATACAGTGAAATTCTCTACATATGCTGCATTGTTGTCTATTATAGCCCAGTTTTGAAATTTGTAACTGACACACCATCCAAATACCAACTTTTTTTTATACGAGTGACGTGTAGATGAATGATATGTCAAATGCTGTTGTGTAAATTTGGTAGGAACACTATTGGGTGGAGAGACATGTTCAGTTTTATATATTACACGTCTGCAAGTGCCTACCTTGGCCTGACCTAATGATTGTTCATTTCAGGTTGGGATGCTGATTTTGCTACTGAGGCATATCGACAGCAAGTTGAGGCCTTGGCTCAACATCAGGTTAGTAATAACGTGATATCATGTGCAATATACTCTTGCCTGTGTTAGTATTTCTTGTTCAGTGCTAGCTGAATGAGAAGCTTCATTTTTTGTATGTTATGCAGCTGATGGAAGAACTGGAAAATGAAGCTAAGGAGAAGGAAGATGCCGCAAATGAGAACTTTGGCCACACGAAGTAAGATGAAACTATTTGCTATCATTCTGTCTTTTTTCTTCTAGGACATTTATTATTCCTTAGGAAATATCTATTATCTTTATTCTTTAGTATCATTATATGGTTATCTAAGGGGTGTTTTTTAAAGATCGTCAGCTTGACGGTGTTGCTTTTCAATTGGTCTTATTTGATTATTTTCTCGTCATTTTATGAACTGATATGCTGGCTACTAAATGCATTCATACTGTTCAATACATGATATATATAGATAATAGTTTTTAGAAATTATAACCAAACCCTTCTCCGAATAATGTGGTAGTTGACTATATCATTTTTTTAATAAAAAATCCTTGCAATCCTTTGTTCGTGTCACCTGTCCAAAAAAGAAACGAAAATGTGGTATAAAGATGTACTGACAATTGTAGCACCCATTTTGGTTATCATTATTCTGTTTCATCAGAAGGTTCAATATGATTATTTTAATTCATGGACAACAGGTCAAGAATAAATTTATAGACAGCTGGAACTGGTTTGTAACAATGGGTTTTACCATCAGATTATTATTTTAGACCTCTGTTTTGCTGATTGTCAGATGCAATGTATGTCGTCTCATTGTGAGGCCTGGAATGATGGTAGATGTGTGGGGTAACTAACAAAAAGTGATCATGATTTTTACTTCTTCGTTTTGATTATATTAAGCACGATACTGTTATGCAATACTGCTAGTGCTAAATTTTGGTAAGATTGCGTAGTTGCTAACCTATTTTCTCTGGTCAGGTATGAAACTCCAGGTGACTCTAAACCCAAGTCGAAGAAAAAAACCAAGAAGACAAAATTTAAATCTCTTAAAAAAAGATCTCTGGCTTCTGAATTGAAATTCGTTAAAGAAGAGCCAGCAATAGAATCCATGTCCATAGACGATGATGAATTTTTGTCCAATGACGGACTCTCCGATTCTGATATGGTATCACCACGGTCAAGTGTGCAGAAAAAACGCAAGAAGGTTCATTTAACCATGGATGCTGAAGAAGACAAGACCCCGAAGAAGTCTAAGAAAGTCAAGAAGCGCCCTCTGGACATATTTCCCTATGATTTGGATCTTGGGCAGCCAGATGAATCAATGGAAGCCAGAACAGGTGACAGGATGGTTGTTGATCTTGAGCAGAAACAATCAAGCAGAAGTAGGACGGGTGGAAAAATTTCTATCACTGCGATGACTGTAAAACGAGTTTTGATGATAAAACCAGAAAAGTTAAAGAAGGGGAACATCTGGTCAAGAGATTGTGTTCCATCTCCTGATTCTTGGTTGCCACAAGAAGATGCAATTTTATGTGCAGTTGTGCATGAATATGGGTCACAATGGAACTTGGCTAGTGATGCACTCTATGGGATGACTGCTGGTGGGTTTTACAGGGGTAGATATCGTCATCCTGTCCATTGTTGTGAAAGGTTTAGAGAAATGGTCCAAAAATATGTTCTATCTGCACCAGACAATCCTAATAGTGAAAAGGCTGGCAACATGGGCTCTGGAAAGGCCCTTCTGAAGGTGACTGAGGTAAGAACTAATTGAATGGATGATGTGAACGGAAACTATCATTTTACTTCACATGTTTTTTTGTTCTCTTTCGTCTTGTGGTTTTTTTGAAGTGGGCCTTTGACTATCCCCATTCTGTGATACCAACTAGTTTTCGTTCAAGTTCCCTAGTATAAGTATGATTAGCTTTTGCCAAAATATTAATAAAACAAGTTAACCGATCCAGATGTTCATATTGTGAAAGATCTCATAAGGTGAGATTTTTCCATTCCACTTGTCAGGATAAAGCAAAAGGCTGTCAACAAGGGCAAATCTAATAGCATTTTGTATTGTTGTGTCCAAAATCCAAGTAGGTGGTTATAGATCATAGTGTGGTATCAAGTAACGTCCATCTCCCCTGGTCCTATAGAATTACTATCTTTAGGTGGTGAATACTAGATGATGTATGTTAATTTGCTTTCATACGTCAACCACAGTATATAATCGATTGTTGTATTAGTTGATTGAATGTAGAGAAGATCTGAATGCTAGAGATGTGTAGTTTAATTGTTTTTAAGTGTTTTTTTTCGAAAAATAAATAAAACCTGTGTTTATTTGTGGCAGGATAACATCCGACTACTGTTAGAGGTTGTTATTGAGTTAACTGACAGTGAATATCTCCTTCAAAGGCATTTCTATGCAGTTCTCTCATCAGTCTGGAAGGTGGCATCTCGTATTGACTACCGACAAAATCTCTCATCGTCTTTGAATGGACTTTTTTCTGTCAGTAGGTTTGGCAGTACTTCCATCAACCAGTTTCTAAGGAAATCCACAAACGAGCCCACAGGATCGATGAAATGGACCAACTTGGGTCAAATGAGTAAGTTGGTAGCAGCTGCTCTCCATGACAGCAGCAGCAAATTGGATGATGATAGAGTCTCCCTTCCTAACCATGGAGAAGAAGTTTCTGCTATTACTGAACATCTAGAGATAACACTGGAATTCCAGAAAGAGAAAGAAGACCCCTTAGATCCCTTGCCAGCTGTCATAAATCTATCCATACCTGGGTCTGATCCATTACCACTTTTAAAAAGCCCCAAGGGAGGTCATCATCTTAAATTATCGAGAGACTTAGCTGAGGATCGTTTCAGGTATGGTTCCGTTTCAATGATCAATTACTTGATAAATTTTGAAGATTGTAAGTGCATTAACAGTTTGCCTTTGTTGTCTCAGGGCTGCAGCAGGTGCTTGTGTTGAAGATACTCTGAGTTGGGCTTCATCGACTTTTCCTACGAATGAGTTTAAGTCTCGATCAGCATCAAAATCACAGCCCTTGGGAAAGCACAAACTTTCCATCACTGATTCAGCCCGGCCTTCTAAATCAAAATCCAGAAAAACTCTATTGGAGCACAATGATATGTGCAATCTAACTTCTGAGTCAATATTCCTGCCAGACATGGGATCAACCAAAAATCTTAATTTGCGGTCTGACCTAACACCATCTATGATGTCTGGTGTTGAGATAGATGATGATACATTCAGTAACTACCCTTCTGTCATGGACAATTTTGGAACAACCGAAAGTTGGGAGCTATTCCCCCATCAGTACATTGATGGGTTAATCTCAGGTCTGGATGATTGTTCACTGCTTCCGGATTGTACAGACATTGGGTAGGATTGAACCGGATGTGAAGACAAATTCAAGCATGATTTTGAAGAGAAGGCAACGACTCATCAACTGAATATGTGTGTTTGGTCGGGCTCAATGCTCTTGGATTCAAATGATAGGGCGTCTTACAGCCCGGCTACACAAGCGGTGGTAACTTGCATTCTTTGCTAGATAGGTCTGGGTAGTTATGCAGGAATATCCTGATCCAGGGTGGAAGAAAAGGGTGTTGTACAAAAAAAAAGTAACAATTTTTGTAAGTAAATATCTGTGCTCTAATTTTTTGGGTTTTCGTCTGGAGTATTTATGTAGGCACATTACCTTTGGAGAAAGTAGAAAAATGAAATCAATGAAAAAGAAACAGTGTTATTTTATTTACTTGCATTGATAAATCCTTTATTTCTGGTCAACTATTCTGAGAAAGATGTTAATGCTTGAATCGCAGTCACAAGGTTATGTTAGTTTCAAGAGCAATGTCGTACTATAAATACTGATTTAGCTCTTTTATGAATCAGGGGAGTCCATTCATATTAGGGGCAACTCGATGTTATAATATAAATCTTTTGTTTATTACTAAATCATAACGAAGTAAATGTTTGTTCTCATATCAAAACGTTGACTGCAATGTTTGTTATTTTCCGTCCTCTGGTTTAACGGACGTTTAGTGAGTAAAATGAAAAATTGGTAGGTTAGGGTTATGATTTGAGAATTGACCAAATACAATGAGACTACATCAAATTTTCTCATACCATTTCGGGAATGTTTAAGAGGCACGTGACAAACATGTGACTGATATTTCACGGAGTCAATCAAATGTAACAGATTTTGATACATTTGAGAATTAATTTGTTAACTTGTTAGTTGTTACTGTGTGTAAGAAAATTAATAGGTCAGGAACCTAGATTATAATTTAAGAATTGATGAAATTACAACGCCACTGCATCAAATTTTCTCTTCATGTTATTCTTTGTGAATGTTGTTGAGGGTCAATTGCGAGAACCATTGATTTGGTTATTGTCTTTTCAGTTAATTTGTCTGAATTATGGACTTCCAATATCATCACAGTTCACTAGAGATGTTTTATGCTAAAGTTGACCGTCTTGTACACGTGGATCATTTGCCGCTACCCGATTTGAGGAAGGAAACATGTTCCGACTTATCTACGCCGTCAGATCAATTATTATTACATCCAACGAACACTGTCTCAGTAAGAGCGATTGTCACAGCACTCGATGACAGCACATCACTCCTTTTCTTCTTCTTCTTCCATGAGCTTCCATTTGACAAATAATCTCTAGTTACCAAGAAACTCTATAGTCCATACTAAATGAAATCTGTACTTCACTATAGGATGAAGAAATGTTTGTAGGTACATTGGTAATTCGATTGCTCAAGTGATAATCTATTGCGGGTTTTCTCTATTAAAGATGTCAATCAAATTTCTATTTCAGGTATGCATCCCACTATGTCATGTATCGACTCGAACGATGCCTTATGTCACTTTTTTCTTTATTATTATTATTATTATAAGTTTCATGCAATGCAACTTCTTGAACAATGTCAAAAAGATGGTCATATTGAGCAAGTTGAGTGATAAACCTTTTGTTTTGTGCCATACATATCCATAGGCCATGAACCATTGTGTTAAAGAAAATTTCATGAATACTTCAAAGGGAAAATTAGAAATGACTACTCTTAAGTTGACACCTTTAACCGATGTTTACCCTAAAATTCACAAATTACTGATGCATACCCTGAAGTTACAACTGTAACTAAAAACCCCTTCCTTCAGTTGGACTGTTAATTTTTTTGTTAAATGACAAAAATGCCCTCAACTTGTACAAATATTACACAACTTTGCCCTCCCTTATGTTTAATTATTTTATTTCTTTTTTACCAATATTACAAAACGAACTTAGAAAAACTCTTCCTCGCGACGACATCTATGGCCTCAGAGCCACAACCTTTATATTACCCAAACTCTTTTCAAAATTTTGTTTAATCTATCCACAACCTTTCGGTTGTAACGAACTCAGAGAAACTCTTCCTTGCGACGACATCTATGGCCTCAGAGCTCGAGCCCACGTCATCCGGAGCAATGGCCGCAGATTTGAAGCTATAAGGATCCGATCACAAAGTACATCTGGTCTTCTTCTGAGGCCAGCAACGACGGCCACAACGAGGAGCTTCATTACCGGCTCAACCACAAGTGGCGGCGACCTTCATCGATGTCCAGATCTGGTGCTGTGGAGAAGAACCCCGACCCTCGCCACGCTCTCCTGGAGAAGTCTGGTCACCGTAGAAGACGATTTCATCGTCGCCGTCCTTCAGATCTGAAGCGAGTCCTCGAGCTCCTCTGTGTCTGTTTCTCTCTCTCTCTTCGCATCAGATCTGAAGATGCTCGAGAGATGGCTGTTAGCCATGAGATTGTGTGCTTCGCCTCTATTGTTTTGCAGAATCGCTTCTCATATTTATAGTATCTCGGCTGGAGATAGGTTGCCGAAAACGGTATGAAGAATCGAGGAGAAGGGAGTGGATCTGGGGGGGGGCCAATCTGCGCTGATGCGGATAGGCTTCGTGTTCGTCATCTCCAGATTCAGATCTAGATTTTTTTGTAATTTCATTTCA